>OX388312.1:31532640-31780640 GCA_947579605.1 Athripsodes cinereus
TTTACACAACGGAGTCGCCGCACCAACTGCCTGGAAAACATTATCTGCAGACCTGAGAGAAAATAAGTCCATTTCCATATTTAGGACAAAATTGCAAATGCTTGTGCTGAGGGGACTTCACGTCGCCCTTGAGTCAGTTACGGATCATTAAAGGGCACCATATATGAATTTACAAATTATTATTACTGCTATAATACAGTATCTAGCAGTTATTTCAGCTGTTTAACTTACATAACTTAGTGTCATCTTACTTATTATCAGATTTTGGAATCGTTTGAGCTTGATTAAAAGAATTCCTTACTTACATGAAGGTATGATACATTATATCACTAAAAAAATATCAGGTTCGAAAAATTTTGTGAAGGTATACCATTGAAAATATATAGAATTTGATTCAACTAGTGTCATACGAGTTTCGTAAAAATTGATACTTGTGTCGCCATCTATTGAAATCCGGTGAAGCACTGGCCGGAATGTCCAAACAAAAGTAATTCTCGTTTCTACCGCCGCTTTGTCTCTAGTTTCCGTTGTTGTCGTCAGTCGCACCCGGTTGTCCTTTCAAATAGGCAACCCGGTGGCTCGCTCCTTTTCTTTCTTCATTTTAATAAACTGTGAGTGTCCCATAGTAAATAATTCTGTGTAAAAATGTGAAATGTTTTATGTTTACATATAAAGAACTAAGTTGTGTTCTTCAATAAACTATTTGTGCCTTTATCCTGGAGTTTTCACTTACAACTTACAAGCAAATTCATACAATTTACCCAACGACACCCCTGAGTAAGTTTCTGGAAATCTGCCGACATGAGAGCTGAGAAACAGGTTACACTAGCCAAAACACATCATCTTATGAGTAAGGTTCTTCATTCAACTTAGCGTTAACTTTCGACTTTTGTTTGTAGTTATTCATCTACGAATGCCGTATCATGTCCCCCGACGTTGACGATTATCATGAAGTCTCTCTGTCCTGCGTAACTCAGAACGACTTTTCCACCCGTAGTATTCTGGTTCAATCTAAAATGTTGCTCAGCAATGACATGCTTCTACTCACTCCTCGTCTACACAACTTTTACATCTTTGTAGTTAGTCTAGACAAACTATGCGTATTCTTTAGGAGTAGGTACAGCAGATTTATTATATTTTTATTGAATGTGTTGGTTGAATAATCTAATTATTAAGTTAGTAAATGGAGTTACATTGAGAAATAAATTATTGTAGAAAGAAATTATTTATAAGTTCATATCATTTCTGATCTCTGGAGAGATTTGTACAACTGCTGACGTAGGTTAAATTAGTGGTAAGTATTAAATAAAATATATGTAAAGGTTTATTCATTTACGTAGTTGAACTTAGATTTCCATAATTCAATAATAAAATTTTATTTATGGTTTCACCACTCAGGACTATTCAAAACTAGTTACAACTTATCCAGTGGCGTGCCTTTCATACATGCAAATATGCAACGCATGCCTTAAACTAAAAAAATATATTTAGAAAATGATATTATTAACGTTAACCTTCTTTAGAATCTTTTGCCATGGCCAGAACACATTTCGCAGGAACTTCAGTTAAGTCTTACATACAAATTTAATATCTTAAACATTGATTGGTTAACTTATCCGTTTGAATTTTTGTAGTGTTCTAATTTATCGGCACAAAAATTTCTGATAACTTCCGATTTCCAGATTGAAAATCTTGGTTATTTTTGAGTATATTGGATAAAACACTTACACACATAATTAAGTAAATTTATATATTCGTTTGTTGTCAAGGACATCCACTCGTTTGGAAGTGAAATAGTACCTATGTTTGTAAAAAGCATGCCCGATGTGAAAAGTCTAGTTTCGCCACTGAACTTATCCATGTGTTAGAATTTGATATACATAAGTAATATAAACGACTTGAAGTGACGATGAAAGATTCCTCTTTTCTTCAGAAGCATGGCATTCATTACATTATTATTATTCCTTCAAACAGAAGATTGCTCTACCTTGTCTCTGACGTCACTATTGCTTTTATCCTTCTAACATTCTTGATCGAGTCTATGATTAAAATACAATTTATTTATTTTCATTAAATTGATAGACAATCGCAAATTTAAATTATAAATCGTATTCTTCATTTGAATATTCCGCACCTGACAAAAACCCTTTAGCAGAGCACATAAAAATCATCATCATCATCGCCATCAACGCTCCTCTCGGGAGCACAGGGCGGAAACCAGCCTCTTCCATTCAGAGCGTCTCTGTGCCAATCAGTCATTTCTTCCCACGACATTCCCTGCGCTCTGATTTCATTTTCATAGGAACGGTGTATTGTGAAAGAGGGACACCCGGGCCGACGGAGCCCTTGTTGACGGAAGAAAGGTGCTCTTTTTGGCCAACTATCATAGTTTAGAATATTTACTAATTTTTTTATTTTTTAACCGGATTTGGGTGCAGATGACAAAACCAATCAGAAACCTCGATTGGAGAACCATGTCTACACAATGTGTAGACATGGTTCTCCAATCGAGGTTTCTGATTGGTTTTATCAACTATCATAGGACATTCGTTGTTTTCAAAGATAAATTTCTTCCTCTCTAGAGCCTTGTTTCAGTGCCAATGACATAAAAATACTTGTTATCAACTCAAAAATGTACATTATATTCAAAATACTTAGATAGAGAAGACAAATGAAAAATATCTTAAGCCGTCTAATAATATCTATCTATCTATTCCCTCACGCCATGTCCCAGGAGGGGTAGGCAGAGAGAACGGAACGCTATATAGATCTATCCTTACAAATTTCTTTCGCTTCCTCCATATTCATCCAGATTCTCATACATGCACGCTGATTTTTTTACTCAACACGCAATTTCTCTTACTCAATAATAATAATAATAATAATTATAAAGACAATTTATATTTGGCGCCGTTTAATGATCCGTGACCATCTCAAGGGCGCCATGACTTTTCTTGAAAAGCAGTGTTCTCAGCTTACTCCTGAACGTTGCAGTGGGCCGGTTCTAATAATATGTATAAACAAAATTCTTATATTGATGTAGGTATAATGGTACATATTTTGTGACTAAGAAAAAATACCTATTTTCTTACTGATTGAGGAACAAACAACAATATTGAAGAAATAATATAATTATCAGGATATTGAAAGTATCTTTATTTCGAAATTAAAGTGAAACAATTAACCAACCGCAGCAATATTACATCATTATGAAACATTCCATTCCATTCTATTTTCACAATAAAAGTACATTATGCGGGGAATCCTTAATATCCAATGACATTATTATCACACAGTAATTTAATCTGAATAAACAATACGCAATGGAAAATTAAATGATACATTTTATGATTAGATTAAATTCTATCATAATCTGTGAAATGTGAGCGCTTGTTAGTTCGAGATGAATAAAGATAATATTATGAATCTTAAAATAGCAAACCACATTTTCTTACTGAATAATAATTCGAGTATATTGTCGTGATTTATTTATTATTCAGCAAAAGAATAAAAAAAATCTAATTTTCAATAAATTCTTCTGTCTCCTTTTCCTTTTCAGATTTGTTTCATTGTCTGTGAACATTTTTTAACACCGTTTAAATTGTGGAAATGTCAAGGATTTTTTATGTAAATAAAATCTTTTATAAACTTTTCTTTTTAATTCGACCGTTTGGGAATTTCTGACGAATTTGGTTGAGAGAGAAAATTCCTCCATATTAATATTTTATATTTTATCTTTTTGCCATTAATATGGTAAGTGATCTGTTTTTAAGATGAATAAAATATTTAATGTATTATGTATTTAATCAACTCCATCATAATCTTTCATGGAATATGTTTCTTAATGTAAAAACAGCTTAACCCCTAACTTCTCCTTGGAACATAGTCGGTTATCTTATCCTAGGCGCCTAAGGGGCATATATTGGTAAAACTTACAAAATATAAGACTTTTAATAAGTTTTCGCTTATAATTTAATATTATATTGATTGCATGTTGTATAAATATTCAAAATATCGAATTTAGTGTTATGTTTTAATTGACTTTTTGTTCGTAATAACACCATAAATACATTCTAGATTCAAAATAAATTATGAACACCTTGAATATACTCTGGATTCTAATTATATTATGGACAATATTTATGATTTTTGGTCAGTTTTTTATATCTTCTTCTGTAGGTGCCCTGTCAGGTCCCCCGACGTTGGCGATCACTCTGGCATAGGCTTCTCAGTCCCACACTGTCTGGAACAACTACTCTCCATCTCTCATTCCAGTCCAATCTCATATATTGCGCAGTTTTCATATAAAGTTTTAAAATATATCTTAATGCTACATAGTTTTTTGGATAAAAAAATTGGTTTAAAGATTCATGCAATGTTTTATTTCAATTTGTATAAATTCATAGGCACTCGGGCACAGATGTGCACCTTGGAATTTCAAAATGAGGACAAAAATCAATGATTATTCCTGGCTTTCTTTTTTTTTCTGACAAAGTACCATCATGGTGCATAGACGAAAGTAATACAACTGCTTTTCCTTTTTTTGGTACGTAAGACACCAAGGTGAGTTTTTTTGTGAATCCAAATACCGATGATAACTCTTCTCGGGACCGATTAGCTAAGAAAGTATTTGGAATATACTGTTTGTTTTTTCATAATGTTCCTATCAAAATGAGTCCAGAACTTTTCAAGTTCAATGCCAATTGTTTTGTTGTGAAAAAATTATCACATGTTATATTCCTATTTGTATGATAATATGGTTCACACAATTTTTCAACAATTTTTTCTCCGAGATTCGTTGCTCGTTCATTGCCCTCTTTACCCAAATATGGAATTCCACCAAGAGGGTAACCATTTTTGGAATCATTAAGCCAAAATATCTTCATCCCATATTTTTCTGGTTTTGATGGCATATACTGTTTGAATGGACATTTTCCATCATAACCAACCAACTGTTCGTCTACAGTTATGTTAAAACCTGGCATATAAGATTTTTTAAGATTTTTGTTTCTCATCTCCCATATATCTCTAATGCATGCCAATTTATCGGTTGCTCGTCTCTGTGATCGAGAGCTTTTGTCATCGAATCTCATAAAACGTAGGATCACCAGGAATCTTTTTTTTGACATAGTGGCACGAAAGATTGGAGGTCCGTACCTCAAACTCCACAAACGATGAACACTGACATCTTGAGATTTCAAATGCCCAGCAGTAAGCAATATTCCAATAAAGGCATTCATTTCAATATAGTCTACAGACTTCCAAGGTGCGTTAAATTTCTTCTCTGTGTATACTCTTTCAGCTTCCATATTAGTAAACTTAGTTATAATAGATATCACTTCTTCTGAAAATATTAGTTGAAATGATTGCACTGGAATTTCAATTGTCAAACCTGGAGGTAATAATATTTTATTTACTGACCCTCGAATTATGTTGTGAGCCGGTGTCCTTCCAGAGAGTTGAGGAAAAAGATACCAAGTACTTCCGTCTTTAGTAACAGGATGAGATTCACTATTATTAGAAGTATTAGCACATTCATCATCGTTGGTTTCATCTTCGCTGACATTGTCACTATGATAAGAAGTAACACTCACGTGGTCAGAATCTTCATCGGTTTCTCCATCAGAAATATTAAATTCTGTATCAGAACACTCCATTTCAACAAGCTCACAAATTTCATTATCGTTTAAGATTTTATTTCACATGATTAAATTGATAAAACACACGTGTGAACTACACAAGTATCAAGTAAATATTAATTGTAACCATGTGCCGATGTGGCGCCATGGGGAATGTGACTGACTTTTGTATTTGATATTTAATTACTTATGACTCTCATTATTTTTTACGATGTTTTATATGAAATCTGAATATAAGTATGTAACTGGAGGAGTACTAAAAAGAAGAATAAAATATACTTACAATAAAGTGTCGAAATTGAGTTTTTAATTACGCAATGTGCCTATAAGGCGTCAAGGATAAATTAACGGTTAAGTATATTTATTCATAATTTACTATAAACCTTATTTATTTTATTATGATTTTTATTCTAGATATATCACCAATTATGTTGTAATAGCAGAGAAGTTAAAAAGGTATGAAAAATATCTCCATATATCAATATTGTGGCTGAAAATCTAAGTTACTCCATTATGTGAAAATATGGAATGCTCAGCGCCACAGTCACACAGCATACTGGGCTTGTTTAATACGAATCTTTATCAATATTAAACTTTAGTGGTTTGATATCTTTGAAATTTAGTTTTAGAAATGGCCTGGATGAAAATGATATAATAAACAGGAGAGTGTATAACCTCAGAACGAGAAGAGCCGACCCCAACAGCCTTCAGTGGCAATAAGTTTGGACAGTGCCAGGAAGAAGTAAGTGGTTTAATATCTTTGATGACCGATAGTAATTGATAAGGTGGATATTCCTGGTTCTCTCACAAGTTATTTGGAGAATATTTGTGTCTTTAAACATAAATACTACTACTACTATACCATCACGGCATATCCCACAAGTGGGGTAGCCAGCAGATCAGCTGCATGTAAGAAACATGCAAACTGTCCTCTTCGTGCCAATATAAAATCAAGACATTCAGGATGGGTGGCAAGCCTCATCGCTGAATTTAAGAAGTAAAATGTCTTAATTTTTTCGAACACCTGCCTTTTACAGGACACTCGAAAACTTACGCAGAAGAGTGGGAGACCATAAACATAAATAAGTTATAATAAGTAAATATGTGTGTATGTACATTGTAAATATATTATTTTGTTAACTCTTTTTTATAGAAATCGTTTCCAGACACGCATACTGTACGAGGATATTAATTTTATAACGAAAAAAATAGAACAAAATGCGTTCTTTGTTACCATAACCTCCCATGGTAGGTATGTCCGTGTATTATTGTTTTCCTACTACACACCAGCGGCGTGCCTTTCATACATGCAAAAAGCACCGCATGCCTTCAGAATCTATGTGTGTTATGAATTCTCGCAGCGTTCCACTACAAAACGAAACATTACAAAACATTTATAATTTTTTAATTGTGGCAATTTATTAATACGAGTAAATTGTTTACTACACGTATAAATCGTTGATGTACGCACATTGAATTTATTGTAATTTAAGAATTTATTAATTTTAATTACATATTTTCTGTCTTTTATTTATTTATATTAAAAACTTTTGGGTGGAATCTTTGGTAAATATTAGTATCGTAGCTCTTGTGTAAGTTTTGAATGTCTCGAAAATAGCATAAATGTCAAATATTTCAATTCAATAATGAGATGGATGTCTTATTGTGTTCATAACACGGCGAGGATGACTGAGGCTGAGGAGACGATGGAATAGATAGATTTCCTGAGACATATGACTTTTCAGTTAATATGTCACTATTATCTATGTATGTAAATAGTTATGAAAGCATGACTAATATAAAAACCCTTGTTCCGCCACTGCTATATACTTACCTATCTTTACTTAATTATTATGAAATGGTCAATTGTGTATGTATATCTACCATACTATCAATGGTTTTTCGGCTTTACATTATATTACTTACTAACGTACCTAACATTCCTTAGAAAATATTTTTAATTGACCTCGCTTACACGATATGTTTTTTTTCTACATTGCAAAAGTAATATTGTACAGCTTTACAATATATAAATAGGAAATATGTTTGTTTCTACGCCTAGTTTTCTTGAATATTGAGAGATCTTCTAAGAAAAATAAAATTATTTCCAAGTATTTTGATATTATCAAACGTAAAATAATGTTAAGCATCTGTATTTAAAACTTGGATTATGGAATAAATAATGAAAATATCAGTTTTCAAAGAAAATTTCTAAGTTTTATCATCACAAAAATGTATTTATTTTTTATTTTTTATTTTACATAAACTCACGGCATAAGCCTATTACATGTTAAAATACACATATACAAATACCTACAAATTAAACAGTGACAAATATCATTAAATACTAGAACATTAAAATTAAGAAACCAAATGATCAACAGTAAACAGAGAACCAATTTCAAACGAACTATGGAGTATTGGGGATTACAATCAGGATCGAAAATTATTAAATCGTTCAAACGACCATTTGACTGATAAGTATACAGATATAAGACTTCTAATAAAGTAAAATGTTTTAGTTGGATAATTTATTTATGTCAAAATTCCAGAAAAAGAAGAAATAAACCCACATTGTTTAAATGGCAAAGTTTACCGCACTTTCTTCAAAGATTGATTAAAAACAGTCATTAGAGAAACTGTTGGGTGATATTTGTATACGTGTACCAACACACCTGTTTCAAATTCACAACCTTCCACTCCTGTGAATACCTGTATAATCTCGGTGCTTTTGGTTTACAAAAAGCTTGATGGTATGAGAAACACAATTATTTTAATACAAATGTTATGGAATTCAATTCAAATGAAAATTAAACGATGTTGATTGTAATTATATCTACACAAATTTATCTTACAGAGATCCTATTGTAAAGCAGAGTGTTATTAAATATTACAAACGTGATTATATAATTAGATATTTCTAACTATTACAGAATGAGAATCAATGCTAAGGAGTCTATGAATATAGAACCATTGGAATAACTAAATTAAATAATAGTATGACTCTCAATTTGTGTGAATTGAATATGAATTCGATAACATTGCCTTAGTCTAGTCAGTAGTCACTGCAGACTCAGGGAACACCTACGCAAACTGGGACTTGAAGAAGACGGCACCTGTAGATTTTGTGAAGAAGAGGCCGAGACTCCTCGACATCTCTTGGCGGACTGCAATGCCGTGGGATTCGCAAGAATCAAAGCCCTAGGCAGGCACTGGGTAGAAGTGGAGTCTCTCCACACCTTGGACCCCCTCAAGATCCTGGACTTCATAAGATGTCTGGGACTTGAGGGTTCGCTTTGACTGGTAATACCGGGAAAGCTAAGTAAGGGGAGTACAATAGATCTTATAGGTCGAGGTGCATACCATACCCCATAATATATATAAATAAATAGTCTGGTCAGTAAACACAAAGAGTTACACTTCTACAATACCTAAACGCAGTTTTTTTATTGCACGAGAATTGAAATATTTTATCATCCAGAAGCATGTTTGTTTTTATGGTATCATTTTAATAAAAAAATTGCTTTTATGTAGTTTCAAAAAGTAGGTATCTATAATTTGCCCATGAATTGGAGCCAACGTTTTAATGTACATTTTTAACTAAGTGTACCGCGCTGTGATAAAAATGTTGCATAATCTTTTGTCCACTGAATTTTTCTAATAAAAAAACGTTTGCCGAGTGGTGGACTTATTTTTTTTATATTCTAGACAGCCATAAGAAATAAAACAGCTTCGTTCCATAAAACACTATTTAAATCGTTTCGCAATTAATTGCCCTTGGAGTTTTCAAATGCAAAATATTCCTTTCCTGTAATACCCGCGATGTTTTATGACTCCCGAAATAGACGCACGTTGAACATAGTATGAGTTACACAAAGAAACTATTTGCCTTTTATTGCCTACTGAATTTTTATCGGCTTAGCGCTCCACTATGGAGCCCAACGGTAAAGGAATGTTTTATCCACAGGTAGAAGTTTCCTACATCATAAAATTATTATTATTATTATTAAACCTTTGAAATTCAATTGGAAAATGGTCGAAAGAAAAAAATATGTTCATGGCGATATCATTTACCTATAGTGAGTAGTAGATATTATTTATGTACCTATACACACAAGGTCATTATTAAAAGCTCTTATATCTTTCCTAAATAACTTAATGTTTTTATGATAGCAAAAAAATTGCTTATGACTTCAATTAAAAAGCCTCACTTTTTGCTCATTAGACAACCTTGGTTTGCTAGTTGTTGATAAGTGTCCAGTCATAAGTGTTTATTTTTTGTGTTTCCAAATTCAGTCTACTTGACCATATAGATAATGGCGATTCTATAAATTTGCGTATAGTGATATAATAAATATAAAAAAATTAGAGAACTTTGGTGACTTTATTAATTTTTCATCGAAATAGCTTGGTCAATGCTTTAATGAAATGTTTCTTTTGAACTTCCCTAGCTGAATGATTATTTTGATCCTAATTTTTTGAAACATTAAGTTGATAAACTGGCTCCGAAACTCGTGATGGTTAAAAGAAATATAAAAATATATTTTCTACCAAATAAAAAGATACGTATTATAAATATGTAAAACTTCATTTATACCATGCTTAAGTATACATACAAATAAATATTAAATAATATTTAAATCCTCCTAAGCATTTTCGTTTCTAGAACTTGATGATTTTTCCAATATTTTATACACAATAACAAATATCGCATATTGATTAACAATAAAATCATCATTCCTTTGTAATCAAACACAACAACAGCTAGTTGACGTCAGCAACCAAAGATAAGTACATAGTTACATTATTATACTTCTGTAGGTAAATGGTTGTGTAGAGAAATTACCAAATTATTGATATTACATTGTGAAACTGTCATTAGAAAAGCACTGTGAGATCAGTTGTGTTGAAATGAATAATATTGTAGTTGTCTCAGTGTACAGAGCACCATCTGGGAACGTTGACTCATTCCTCAGTACACTGGAAAATGCCCTGAATATTTTAAGTTTAAATAATAATAAGCGCCTAATTGTATGTGGTGATTTCAATATAGATCTAGACACTGACACAAACAACAAGAACAATTTTGTGGATATTATGTGTAGTTTCTGTTTGACGCGTAGCATTCTTGCACCTACTAGAGTAACAAATAGTACAGCCACTTGCATTGACAATGTTTTTACAGATGTAAACTTGATTAATTCTCACCTTGTTGATATAATCAGATCAGACCATTATGGGCAAATGATTGAATTTAAAATTGAGAATATTAAATGTAAACCAGTTGTAAAAAAATGTATTTCCAGGAGAATTTGTACCGAGGAAAGCATAAATAATTTCCAACAATCTGTTGCCCATACTGTTTGCTCTTTGGCAGTCGACAACAAAAATGTAAATTTGGTTTTTAGTGAATTGTTCAAATTAATCCTTTTGGAATTGAATCATAATTTTCCTGTAAAGAAAACAAAGTGTATGACTAAGAAATCTTTTGAATGTTGGGCTACTCCTGGTATACGGATATCAAGGAGAAATTTGTTCCAATTGTACGAGCAAAAAAGATTGAAAAATTCTGAAGAAATTACAAATTTAGTACGTAGATACAGTGCCATATTCAAAGCAGTGTGTAAAGAGGCAAAAAAAAGATTTCTTAGCCGCAAAATAATGCTATCAAAAAATCCAATTGGAGCAACATGGAATGTTATTAAAGAGGAAACGGGTAGATCCATTGAGCACTCTCATGAGGCGGATCTCATCACTGTAGGCGGCATAGATGGTTCCGATAAACTGGCCATATCAAATTACTTTAACGAATATTTTGTAAGTGCAGCATCATCCCTGATTCAGGCATCAGGCCCTTCCTCGGTTGTAACCAATAAATATAAGTGTATAGATTCTGTAGAGACTACTTTCAAGTTTAGGCCAATATCCACACAGGACGTATTAAATACCTGTAAAAATTTAAAATCAAAAGGATCCACAGACCTCTGGAATATATCAACTAAATTACTTAAATCCATTATTCATTGCCTTGCACCATGTCTAGCAAAATTGTTTAATTTGAGCCTTGAGCAGGGGATTTTTCCGGATCTCTTAAAAATGGCTAGGGTTGTCCCTATACATAAAAAGGGTGACCCAACTGACCCCGGAAACTACAGACCCATCTCGATCCTGCCGGTGATTAGTAAGCTTCTTGAGAGAATGGTCACTGCACAGCTCGCCCACTTTTTTGTTCACAATAATACCCTAAATTCACTCCAATTTGGTTTCCAAAAGGGAAAAAGTACGGTCGACGGGATTTCGTCCCTACTCCAGAAAGTTCTTGAATCTCTGGATCAGAAGCGCGATACATATGGAGTCTTCTGTGATCTGTCAAAGGCATTTGATTGTGTGAACCATAAAATTCTACTAGAAAAGCTCACTCTATACGGAGTGAGGGGCACTGAGAATCAATTTCTCAGATCGTATTTGGATGACCGTAGACAGATCACAGAGGTAAACGGTGTCAGGTCGACTGAGAGAGCGATAGTCTGCGGCGTTCCCCAAGGTTCGATACTGGGGCCCTTGCTCTTTTTAATTTATGTGAACGACCTACCAGGCTGTATCGAGGAAGGTCAAAAAATAGTTATGTTCGCAGACGATACCTCGATATTGATCCAGGATGGTATTGAAAAAGAGAAAACGATTCGCAACACCTTAAGTGTCCTGGACAGAGTGGGCGAGTGGTTCAGGGAAAATGATCTTGTCCTGAATGTGACGAAAACGAATACTATTCACTTCTCACTGAGACAGTCCTCTGCGCCCGACCCAGTCACGGCGGCTCTGTCTGAGCGCCAACTAGCTATAGTTGACAATTGTAAATTCTTAGGAGTTAAGATTGACAGGAGATTGCGGTGGACGGCGCACATTGAGGAGCTGGCCGGGAAATTAAATTCCGCAATTTTCGCAATTAAAAAAATTAAAGAGACCTGCGGTTTTGAGGCGGCAAAGTCCATATACCATGCCTACTTTCACAGCATCATGTCATATGGGGTGCTGTTCTGGGGCGGGGTAGGTGAAGCAAGAAGAATATTTCTCTTACAAAAAAGGGCCATACGAGTATTAATGGGGCTGAAGCCGGGAGACAGTTGTCGAAACTCCTTTCGAGAGCTGGGTGTATTGACCTTGGCCGGTGCATATATCATAGAGTGCATGACTTTTGCCCGGAAAAACTTGCCAAACACTCCCCTAAATTCGGATCAGCACGCCTATGACACTAGACATAAAAATGATGTTCGTGCAATCGAGCATAGGTTGGCAAAGGTCAGCAAAAGCTTTGTGTGCCTCAGTGTGCGGTTGTTTAACAAGCTGCCTGAAGATGTGAGGGCCTTGGGCTTGGAGGCGTTTCGTGGGAGGGTGAAGGAGTATCTCGTTGAGCAATCCTTTTACACGATTGACGAAATGCTGAATCGAGCAAATGACTCTATTAGCATTTAAATATTTTGTAAATCTGTAATTCTTTGTTGTCTCTTGTTGTCTGCCTATGTCTGACGATTTGCAAATCTGAGCCATTTACACTCCGATTTGCAATGACCTATAAATTTACTGGATGTCTGTTTCTTTTTTATATCTTTTTTATATTCTTTTTTATATCTTTTTTATATTTTTTAATCAAAAATTGTAATGCTTTTGACGAATCCAAGTGCCCGGACTGGGCCTACGGCTGATGATATACAATATACAATATACAATATACAATATAATATACAATATACAATATATGGGTTTCGCATTGTACCAGGTAAGTACCTACCTTCATCAATTCGAATTGTATCTTATAGATTCTCTCCTTTCTGAAGCTACATACAATCTACATAATAATATAATAGGTAGGTACTTATAGTGTGAAAGAATTATCTTCGATACAAAACCTACGGTCTGTCAACGATGTAAGCTCTGAACAGATTTTCTGTAATACACAATAATATGTACATATTTATAATGAAAGTTTTATACTTTTTTATACTCCGTTGATTTTATATTCTTCACAAAAAAAAGAACTGATAATATTAATAATTGACTATTTATTGTTTTACAAAAATAAGATAATTAAAAATTTATCATAAAGAATATAAACGTGATAAATACAAATTCTCTAAAGTTCAGATTATAAATTCAATTTTTTTTTTGTAATTTAATAAAAGATATAAAACATATGTTATGTGTCAAAATTTGAAACAAGTGGTAAAGAAATGAAGTGAAGATGCATTTAACCTTTCTCAAATGTGATATTGAGTTATTGATACACTCGTATATGATTATTGAGTGAGTCAGCCAAGCGTAATAAATGTCTCCAGCTGTAATGAATAAGAATGCAAAATGAATGTGAAATAAAACCGCTCGTATCGAAATTATTATACAAAGATGAATCTTAACCCAGATAATACTATTGTCCTTTTAAAAGGACAGTAGTAGTACCTCGATATAAATGGATATATCTTTAATTTGTTTTGTTCCTATGCAGTCGTACTAGTCCATTTGCATAGCTAATAAATCAACTTGCATCATGAAACAGTTTTGAACATTGTTTTGTGACGAGGGGTCGAGTTTTTGGAATTTAAAATAGTGCTACAGATTTTGGGTTGATGTCGCCGCCACCTTTGGATAGAAAACGGTAAATAACTTTTTTATATTAATTAAAAAATACATGCATGCTCTATTTTTATGTACTTAAATGTTGTTTAAATACGATTGAATTATAAAAAAAATAATATTTGAAAATATGTGATAATTTCGTAATGTTAAATTTAAGTGTCCTTTTAAAAGGACAATAGTAACATACGTATGCTATTTTATAGGTGTACGTAATGAAGACAAGTTATATTTCTTCAACTTTTTGTCACAAAATATGTTTACACTTCACATCGATCCGCATTAAAAATTACTAAAGACATTTGTTAAAATCTTATCTAATATATTATATACTTTATAATTATGTTTTTTTTTTCTATTTTAGAGATTCGTTATCACTAAACGAGATATTAACAATCCTTGAGGAGGAAAAATCTGAGAGAGAAGGTGATACAGTTGGCGATATATTTTTTTTTGTTTGTTTTATTGTTATTGTTTTCTTTTATATATATCTTCTTTGTTGTCGGTCCCTCAGTGCTGAGGATCGTGACCATCATTTGTATAGGTGTGCACAAAATGCTTCCAGCGATTTCGATCTTCCGCTCTTCGCAGCGCCTCATGCAAGGTCCCCCCCGTAGCCCCCTATATATATATGTAAACATTTTATGATTTTGTTTGCTTCTCTCGGCTAGAGGGACATCGAAGGAGTGTAGTCAAAAGATTCCACACACGGGGTTGTTTTCGGCCGGCCAGCCCTTCAGGCTGCCCACAATGGCACCTTCGGTGTGGACAAGATTTGTTAAGTGTAGAATTCGGATAAATGGAAGTCCTCAGACTTCTGCGGTATCCAGGTGGACGGTGGGTTTCCTTCAATGACGTTGCAGTGCTAAATTCCTGGCAACTACATCGATGCGAAGGTGAAAAACTTGATCAATTAACATTTAGAAGACGTGTTGTTCTCAGTATATTGCAATCTTTCAAACAAAAGAAAGACCCAGTCCTTCCAATTTGAAAAATATTGATTCCCGCTCTGACAGACTTGATCATTTTATAATGAATCAAGAAAAAGAAACCCGTTGAAGAGAGTGTCACAGAAAATACCAGCGCATAATATATATTCTAAAAAATGCAATATTAAACTGCACATCGATTGTTGCATTCCATATCACGAAAAATAATAAAAAAAACTACTTTCTTAATGTCCATTTCACACATCAACATGTAAAACCACATAATCCAACAGATAATTAGATATATAAACACAAAAACTACATTGTAAATGAATCCCACCTCAATACTTTATGTTTCTCATACAATGTTTTTTAGGTAGTGGATATTACTATTGTCCTTTTAAAAGGACACTTTATTTTTTTCAATAAAACTCTTTAAAAATATATTTTTTTATTTCTTCTTCTACAACATTATTTTTTTACCAAAATCAACAAAATATTCAAAAATTATGAATTTCGGATGAAAAAAAAATTTCAGGATTATCTGGGTTAAAGAAAGAGAACTCTATAAAGTGAAGCCATTCATCAAATAATGTTTAACGTTCTATGAATTCAATATAATGTTGAAATACATAAAAGTTATATTGGTTGATTGTATGCAGCATGATATACTCATACTTTAGTATGCATTTTCCAGTTGTTTACAAATGAATTCATACATGCTTGAACAATACTTACAAGTGAACCTGTCGTTATGGTTTATGAGAGAGAATTTCAAAGTCTTTGATGTGTCTCCTGGTAGCTATGTAAATTGAATAAACCACACCTAACGATAAGGATGGGTTGCGAGTTCAAGTACCTTCTAGGGCACTACCAGAAAAGGTGATATTGTCTTATTTTAAACCTTAAAAGATAGTTTCATGAGTTAAATGTACACAAGATATTAGAATTTTGATTTCTTCTATACACATATTGTAGTAAATTCTGAATAAAAATGCATATTTAAAACTGACATACAAATACCATGGCTTGAAGAAATCTTTTCAAAATATTTTCAGTATAAAATGTCATAAGGCACGTTTAAAATTAATGTGAAATAATAATTCTATAGCTAGGCACCTACATTATAAAGGTTTACCATCTGTTTTTGTAGGAAAATTTGTATACGCGTTGAAGTGTGTATTTTTTAGTATTGTACAGTACAACTATATAATATTTAAATCACAGAAATTAATGGGGTGAACATTTTGAAGAAAGCTTTGAAAGACCTGTGCGCTGTTATCAATGCTTTTTTTGTAAAATTGTTGACTCTAATGCTGAAAAGCAAACATTCTTTTACTTCAACTGAGGTTGATATTACCTATACGAAATCAAGCAGTCAAATATATTTTTTTTTATTTCTAATTGTTAAATCACATAAAAATAATTACTATAAATTGGCTAAATTGGGTACATATATATGTTCACTTGTAATACTGTTATGTACTATGTAGCGATGCATTTGTTATGTAACAATTTTCATATTAGTTGGCAAATATACTCCCTGGCTCCTGCACGTATTTGTTTCTATTTTCACCCGTCCTCGATTGGCCTTTCAACACTTATATACACATGCACATTCGAGTACAGTAAAAATTACATAAACTTATGTCATGGTGTCACTACTAAAAAATAATAGGTACTACCAGTAATCAGTTGAAGAAAGAAAGAAGTCAACATTATGTACTATCAAAACTACTGGAGTGAAAAAGAAAAAATAAAATAATGAAATTAGATTTTCGGACTAAGTACACTGAGAAAAGGTACATCTCCAAATTCAATTGATATTTCACAATAAATTGTTTTGCTCGCCTTACCATTGATATAATATGACATAAAGATCAAATTCAACATTACGTAACATCAATTCATTTCGCTTTTACCATTAACTATATTTCGTTCGGCGCTTACCAATCTTTTAGTTACCCAAACATCCGTGTATGGCGCTAGTTGGTTTAAAATCATAGTCAGGTTAGAACATATGGCTTGTGAAATTGCCACACGCATAAAAATACATTATGATTGACGAAACGTATTTCAATAGTACAATATTGTTTTATTTATTTGTAGTATTTTCGTTATTATACAAATAACTAAATACTTATTTATTGTAATTTAATATAATGAATACATTAGAATGGTTGTAAAATGTGTTATATCAATATAAGTGGAAATATTTTGATAAAAAAAAAACAGTACTTTGGTCATTATTAATTACTCTAATGGCAACACTAGTATTCGATGTCATTCATTGGTTTCCCGTTGTGTTTTGTTGATTTCTGTCAAGCCGTTTTGGTATTTCGATGTTTTTTTTTAGTGGATTGAGGATTATTGTAAAAACATTTACTCACATTTAAATCAAGATCCCTCATAATATTGCATTATGGCACGAAAAAATCATCTGTCATGGGAATGCAAGGTAAACCTTTGTAATTTCTTCTTATTTACTTTTATTTTTATATGATTTTAAGCATCAATGGTTTTGATATAATTATGTTTTTACTTTACAGATGAAACGCAATGTGGAAAATAACGTGGAATTACAGAATGAAAGTCTACCATCAAGTAACCATTTGGTGAGTAACATTGAACTAACCTTGAGTGCTTGTGGATGGACTAATAAGGTTATTATTTAATTAAATGAATATTTTTTGCTTCACAGATTACAGAATGTAATGTTAAAAACCATGTGATGAAATGAAAGTGAACCTTCAACCATGAATTTGGTATGTAATATTGAACTAAAATTGATTTTGTTTGTGAATGAACAACTTTATTAGTTATCATTTGGTTCAATAAATCATTTTTGTACTTTTAGACTGTGGAGGAAACAAACGAGGTTGTGATTGAGTATATACATTGAAGGAGACCCACTGTCCTCCTGGATAGTTCAGAAATCTGGGGACTTATCCGATTAAATTTCTACACTAACAAATTTCTCCACACAAGAGGTGCCATGATGGGCAGCCTGAAGAACCGGCCGGCAAAAACCCCCACGTGCAGAATCTTTTGACTTGACTACAATCCTTTGATGTCCCTCTAGCCGAGAGAAGCATATACATACATAAAATATGTTACGAGCAAAAGCATTTCCAGCTCAACAAATAATGAATCTTTATAAAGTCCAGTCCATGATGAGTTGGTATGAGATGTTTAATTTGCAATAATTGTTTTATCTACAAGCCAAATTTGAGTTTTTATTGACGATTAACTAAAATTTGTACTTTACAGAATGTTGCAGAACATCAACAAATTGGTGAAGCTGTTGCACTAGATTTGGTTTGTATACTTCAAATTCTGTTATTTTAATTTCTATTTTTTCGGGTTCAAAAATAACTTTTAGTTATATATTTTACTTTTACAGAAAAAAGGTCAAATGGAATTATCAAAAGGCTAGAAGAAAACAAATTAGTAGAATTGGGGCATTCATACTCAAACAGAAAGGGTCAACTATCAGCGTGAAAAATTTTTGTTCCCATAGAAAAATGTTGCAGAGAAATTATACCAAAATAAAATAACTCCCGTAGAGCAACAAAGTGGTATGATTAGAATTTGTATTTTTTTTATTTATTTTGATATAATGAAAACAAAATTGTTTTTGGTTTTACTACGATTTATTTGTTAAATAAGTTACCAGGTTTCGTTCATGAGGTCATTGTCAAACTAAACTGTTGATTTGAATAAATTGTGATTTTAAGTTTGTTTGTAAATGATATAAATATAGCCTACTGTCTTCCTTAATCTTTACCAATAAAATGTCACATTATCTATATAATTTAATTGATTCTATAATCAATATAATTTAAATCATATACAACACAACCAACTGTTCTTTCTGAATTTCCCTCAATAATTTTTGCATTATATAAAACCTTTGCTCTAAGAATATATTGTTATACCTACCTACTAAGACATAGTATTTAAGTAACAACACGGCCTATAGTAAATTTAGTTTGACAATGCCCTCATAGGTCGAAACCTGGTAATTTATTTAACAAATAAATCGTAGTAAAACCAAGAACAAATTTGTTTTCATTATATCAATATAATGGAGTTTTACAAAATCAACGTCGACTCAATCAATTTATTTATTTTGTTAATACACTTAAATACAAACAAACAGCTATTACAGATTATATAGTATAACTTAAATATTGTATGGTTTGCAAGCCAGTGAAGTTTGTTAAATTATTTTACATCATATTATCAACACTATGTTCCAGCTAAGTTCCAAGAACAAAAAGAAATAAAAACAAAATGCACTCGATTGCGCAGATCGAGGCAATAACAATGAAGGCAAAAAGAAAAACATTCAGTCGTGAAATGAATACGCTATTACAAAAAAAAACACAAGCAATGACTGATGCTCAGGGGGGGGGGGGGATCAGTCCTCTCTGAATAAAAACTGGGGGAGGGGAACCTCACCACATTCAAGACAATCATCAACACCCTGAAGAGATCTAGAAATAGCACCTTTGAGTTTTGGCAATGATGATAAGTAAAATTCACAAACCACTCGTACCGGGTGGAATGCCTGTGAATAATAATAATAAGTAAAATTCAACATCCCTGAAGAAAGAGTTGTAATTTCTGCACGACCTTTGGAAGAATTCTATAATACTCGTATGATATATTTATTATGTCTTTATAAATTGTCCTTATTTTTATATTTTTTTAATTGAAATTTTTAATAAATTATTATATTACATAAGAATTTAAAAGAAAAAAATCATTTTTATTTCCTTGCTACTTTTTTTACTTATATATTAATCACAATGTTTATTTGTAAAATGTGAATAATTATTCTAATAATATTATTATTTTTGTTAGATTTTTTCAAATAATAATTATAGTGTTATTAGAAAAATAGATCACATTTTACAACTAATCGCGATTAATATTATTGGACTTTGACAGCTACAAGCAAGGTCATGTAGAGGTACCTACGTAAGTATGACAAGTAATTCGATTGATTCTTACCAACGATTCGTTCGGCAGCCAACTTCAAGTTGATGACGTCACTGTGAAGAAGTTGTTGGTAAATGTACCAATGAATTGGTTGCGAAGTTAATAGATCTGTACTAGTGAATCGTTGTTACGAACTCTGGTCCTAATTTGATAGTACGTACCAATGATTCGTTGTGAAATTTCGTTAGTATTTTTCTCAGTGTAGGTACATTAATTAGGCTACCCTCTATATACTAGTATATTTTATCAGTGGGTATTCGTAGCATGTTATTTGTAAGAGAAATTACGGCTTCTTCTTAAACGAGAAATGGAAACTGCAAACATGCTTTGTGTGCAACTTATCGACACAATGTTAGCTGGTATATAGTAATAATAATAATATAAATATAGTGTGCAGGTACGGATGAAAATACGATGCAATTTCCAAGTTGCAAATTACAGAGTGCCATATAACTAGTGCAGTTTCATCTGGTTTAACGCAGGAACTTAACATCAAGTTGACAAAGTTTTGATTAGGAATAACATAAATACTTTCCTAAGAAATCGCAATGATGCGGGGAACGCAAAATTCAAAAACTGACTATATCGCAGTGCAATTTTTTTGACTAAACAGGATTCATGACTTAAGTAGATATATTTTTTTATTGTAAACGTATTATAATAAGTTAGGTACATTTTTTTTTATGCAGAATTCAAATTAGAACATTTATGTATGTACTATTATTATATCTACTTTTTTCCCCTTTTTTAAATAAGCATATTGTATTCATTAAATGTTATTATTTTGACAAGGAATGCAGAAACAAAGAGTCATCTAAATAATAATATTAATAGCTTTGTCATTAAATTAATTATGTATTATATTTTAGCACGTTATCTCCCAAAAGTGGGGTAGAAACAACAAAAATCTTAATATCCAGATTGTTCTCTATAAGCCAATAAAAGCTAAAACATTTAGAATGGTTGGCATGCCTCATCAATAGATAGTAAATGTTATTTTTTTTACAAGTGAGGTTTTACGAACACTTGTATTTCACAGGGCACTCGAAAACATATGTATAAGAAAGAGTGGGACGCCTCTACTTTACTGGCGACTCCACGAAGTATATTATTATTTTTACATCTCTGTTTTTTCTTATTTCGTTGTCTGCAGAGTACTTATTTACATGTATACGGAAGGAAAATTATATTTACGTGGTTATTATTAGTTGTTGAACAGTATTAGCTCCCACGCAATTTTGTGCTGGTATATTTCAAGTTGTCACACAACTCAGCAGTAGCGTCAGCTTGAGTTGATTCTAGCTGCTTGCGTCATATTGCAACTTCCTTCTATGGGAATTCACACTACCTCTGACAAATAAATAATATTTTACATCCTATCAACTAGACATAAACTTTTTATTAACCTCCATATGGCGATGTTATATGTGTAAAACACGAACTTTTAAATAAAAGGAATACTCATTTCGTTTTCAGTATATATTTTGTTGGAAAAAAATCTTCAGGAAAGCGGCAACACCTGAGAACCGAAATCTTATTGCAAAGAAAAAACTTAGTAAAAATGTGTGTAAGGATACTTCAATTTGGCGATTCTGCTGTTATGGTCTCAGTGCATGGTGACATTTTTAGAATAATAATCAATGGGAAATACTACGCGAGGAAATAAAATAAGAGACTCAATAGAAGTTTGTGATACTAGTATATACATGTAGGATTAAAATTTAATTAAATTAACACATTTTTTTTCGTGTATTTATAATTTTAGATAGCAATACTCCCAGATAACTTCACTGAAAAATAAAAATATAGGTAAGTTGAGCAAGTGGTTGATTTAAGGTTTATTCAGAAATCTATCGGTTTGAAAGAATGTAAAGAAATTCAGATATTCGGTAATCTTTTCACGTATTCTTTACAAATAAATGGAGAAACGTTTTCAACAAAGTGGGAGTTCAAAGTGGTAAGTTTACTAAAACTCATGGATATTATTTAATGTATCTGACGACGTGGTTTTTATGGCTTGTGTTTCTCTGAATGGAAACTACGGTAGTGCTAATTTGGGAAATTGCCAATAATGATTCAAATGAAAGAAAAATAGATACTTGAATAAACGTAGAAGACATCCTTCCATTTGAATAAGCAATGAAACATAATCTTGTGGCGAAATAAAATTTATTAGATTTGACATGTTTATTTCTTTATTGTAGTTTATTATCTTTCTTCTAAGTCAATGTGAGGACAGACTGACGAACATAATATCTACTTGAAACAATATATGTAGATCTGCTTGTACCCAACTAATGATTGATGTGGACTGTAGGGTGAAGAGCTCCTGGGTCTATGACCTGAGTAAATATGTGTAACAGTTTTATGTCCTTATAGGTTTTGCCCTATCGATAGATAACAAATATATGTTTGTCTAGAAGACAATGTACTCACAGAATGTAACATAATATCTTATTATCATCCTTAGACAAGTAGCTAAAGGATCGACCATTCATATGAAGATATATGATAGAGATGTTTTGAAAAATAATTTTATCACTCTCAAAGATCACTGTGTTTTTTGCGCTTTTGCCATATATTAATAACTGAATATAATAAAAAAAATATTTATTTTTATTAAAACAACGAAAAAATCTTTAATTGTATAGCTTTAAAAATTTGTTTGATTTTGTTGGCACTAACTATGTGCTAATCACGAAACATTTTTAATTAAAGAATTAGTTTTTCGAGTGTTATACTAAAACTGTTGTTTTAGTATAACACTCGTCAATGACGCATCTGAGCGTTGAAACCGGTAGTGTTTTTAAAAAATTAAAGTGGTTGTAGTACATAATAAACTAATTCTTTAATTAAAAATGTAAAGCTTTAAAATAGATATTATAAACGAAGTCATGAATGCTGAAAATAATTTTAATCAATTTGGATACTCGAACAAAAATTAGAGTTAAATTAATGCATCGACCTGACGACCTGAAAAGTTAACATTTTGTTTTTCATATAGTACCTATTAATAATTTTATTATAGGTGTAATGAAGGTAGTTATAGTAGCAAAAATAACAAGTAGCGTTTTTTGCTGGACTTAAGTGGGGCTTATAAAAACAAAAACAAGCCTTTGTATCGTGGAAAATTATTATACTCGTCGAGAAAACAGCTTTGATAATAATAGCGTGCAGGCTTTCGTTCTTTCAACTGTATGAAAACTTTATTTCATGATCTTGAACTAATTTTAGTTTGACATACATAAAACTGAATAGACCGTGAGGTCCTTATAACTTATCTCTAATATTGTATCTCTTTGCTGAAATCGTATCTCACTGATCAACGACAACGGGTTAAACAATTGGGTGAAGTCTCTGATTGGGCTCACATTCATGCGGGTTTCTCTAATGCGAAATCTTATTATTCCTACTCTTTTCGTTTTTATTGATACAGTCCCACCAACATTACCTGTTTATATCATAATATGTATGATGAAGATCTGCTCATTATTGGGATGCTCTGCTCACTAGTGCTATAGAGATCAACCAACTGAATAGTGATTTACCATTTATTTTCAATTAGTCCACTGTTAATGGTCAACTTCTCAGGAATTGGTCTCCATTTACTGTAAAAGGCAGGCGTTCGAAATATAAAGACATTTTAAAACTGAATTAATCCGTGAGGTTTGCCACCCATACTGTATGCCTTATTTTTTTGTTGGCACAGAAAGGACAGCTAACATGCTTATTAAATGCTGCTGAACTGCTGGCTATTTCACTTATGGTATGGTATAGTAGTAATACTTGTAATAGCGGATAATAATTTTGTATAATTACAATTTTAACCACTTGCTACATAATTATAACTAAAATAATTATTTTTTATTTCTTTTTTAATTCTATATCTAACAGTTGATTTTGTTTTAATTTACCCTTTGATCCGAAATACTTGGACTATGATTTAATATTCATGTGGTTTTCTTATTGTTTTCTCTTCTACCTTTACATAATACTTGTTATTATTTTTAGATTTAACTGTGTTGTAAATCATTCTAATTATCATATAAAAAGTTTTTTCATTGTTCATAAACTTATACTGTGTTAGATGATTCCATCTTCACCATTCATTCTCATCGTATAATCAAATGTTTAAGATCTTTGAGAAGCACAAGTATGACCATATATTTGATCTAACATATGAAAAAACTACTTTGAACAATTAAAGTTTAAAAAAATGTGAAAAGTCTAGACGTGATAGCTTGAGAGGATTTTTTAATAAACGGAAGTATTTAAATATATATTATGTTTGCGTATTTTATATACTGGATTAAATATATATGATGCGCTTGCAGAGTTATTCTAATACAACTCAAACAATAGTAATAAATGAGACATTTCTTGGCTTCATTTCAATTTCCTTGTATAGCTTTTTATATTAACTCCCAACTATCTACTTATTTCCGAATAACCGTGTTATATACCTACATAACAAATGTATCATACCCAAATAACATTTAATTCACCATCATATACAACTTTGTATGTCATGGTGGACATGAATAAGAATAAACAACTTATATTTTGTGATACACTATCAAGTTATTCTGTAGGTACTGTACATTGATAATATATTTTATACACGAATAATAATGACAGTAATTAAAAAAAACAACGTACAGAGGACGAGTTCATCGCAGAGGCGTAATTTTTCCAAAAAGAAAGTTGGTATGTCATTCAAATATAATTTTTTTCTACATTCAGAGAAATTTTAAAAAAGTACTTCTTTTTTCTACAGTTTTCATCCTTTTGCCTTAATAAACGAATAATATTAAAGTTTTTCTATCTGTCAATGTGAGCATGGCAAGTTTCGACACAGCATGTAATAAACATTCAAGATGTCCTATGTAAAAACATTAATGTTGTCCTATCTTAAGATAATCATGATTTGTAATAAACATTCAAGTAGTCGTATCCAAAGTAACTTCGTTCCTAAAACATTGATACAAATTTTCATATACCTACTTAATGTATTTTCTTTAAACGTGTTCATTTTTAATATTTCGACTCATCATCATCATCATCATGAGCTCGACAGCCCTGGGTGGGCCTTGGCTGAATCCAGTAGTCTCTTCCACTCTCGTCTATCCTTTGCTTTTGTCTTTCAGTTAGTTATTTGCAGTGTGGATGCATCGGCGCTGACAGAGTCCATCCATCGCAGTTTGGGTCTTCCTGGTCTTCTTCGTCCTTGTGGTGTGAGGAGTGTGAGGCGTTTTACAGGGCTATCGTCGTCCATTCTGATTATGTGACCAGCCCACCTTAAGCGCCTCACCTTGATGGAGCTGATCACATCGGGCTCTCCATACATGTCATAAAGCTCTTTGTTGTATCGACGACGCCAACCATTATGATCTCTCACAGGACCGTAGATTGTTCTGAGGATCCTTCTCTCAAATGCTGCAATGGATCTCTCTAGAGCTTTTGTTAGTACCCAGGTTTCAGAAGCATATATCAGGACTGGCTTTATCAGGGTTTTTTACAATACAATTTTGGTATTTCTTTTGACTAGCTTTGACCATAATTGTCTTTGGAGACCGTAGTAATAACGATTTGCAGCCATTATCCTCCTCCTAATTTCATCCTGTATGTCGTTGTTACTAGTTACTGTGGAGCCCAGGTAAGTAAACTCTTTGCTCACCTCAAAATTATAGCCACCAGCCGTGAAGATTCGTAGAATCGGACCATTTGCTTTACATGCTACCATCAGCTTTGTTTTATCTTCATTGATGGTGAGTCCCATTATTTTAGCTTTCTGTTCCAGTGCCACAAACGCCTCACGGGTAGCTTCGAGGAATCGTCCGATAATATCAATATCATCTGCATATTATGCAAGCAGCTGAACTGACTTGAAGAATATATTGCCTCTGATATCTATATTTGAGTCCCTGATAATTTTCTCTAGGGCTATATTGAACAATAGGCATGCTAATGCATCTCCCTGTCGTAGACCATTATGAGTTTGGAATGGATTGGAGAGGTCTTGGTCAATTCTTACTTTTGTAATAGTTGGGCTCATTGTTGCTCTTACAAGTCTTATCAGTTTACTTGGTATTCCTAGTTCGGACATTGCTTTATATAGTTCACTCCTGTTTATGCTATCATAGGCTGCCTTGAAGTCAATAAACAGGTGGTAGGTGTCTATGTTGTATTCCTGGAATTTTAAGGCAATCTATGGATTTGGTTTAATATTTCGACTCATATTGTCAAGTAAATCAAGTAAGATATAACAGGCTCTGCGGAGTACCTATAGTAAAAAACCAGGACTAACAATATTTCCTGGTTTATTACATACAGTTAGTCTGCTGGCCACCCCACTTGTGGGATGTGCCATTATGGTGTAGTTGTAGTTATAACGTGACAATCAGATACTCATTTGATATCAAAGATATAAATTTTTGTATCTTTGTAAATCGGCTTTCAGAAATATTTACCTACCTACACATTATTACTGCCCGGAAATATCAAAACCAAAGGTTTATAGGCCTCTTTAATATTTTTTTTTCATTTCTGGTGTAAATATGAAAATTTATTTCATATTTTACTTATAAGTTGTTACGTAGTTCGGTACTTATGGGTACATTACTTTTTAGTACATTGAAATAAATGAAATAAAATAAATAGCCGCACAGGTAAAGGCAAGTTTGTATGTACATGCCAAGGTATCGACGTTTATCCTTCAAAGGAAGATAAGACGCTGCTATAAATCTTTATATAAATAATGGCTTCAAGTGAAATTCTTCGATATCTTTTCAATAATAAAAATAATAATATTATTTTGTTTTTCTTCATAGCCATCCGTCAGTGAAGTGGGAAATTTGATAAAACCTAATCCTTTGTTATGTATTTCAACAACAACTCGACTTGATACCAAATACATACCTACTTATTATTTTATTTATCTTTCACAATTGTTATTGTACATATATTGGTACTCGTACGTTACTACATACTATGATCCCATATTAAAAGTACGCACCATTGAATCATTTTGTATCTTATTGTCAAGACCAATAAGGATCAAGATGGTTTTATATTTCATTTCATTTCATCGCCCTCAACGCTTCTTTCGGAGCTCAGGGCAGAAACCAGCCTCCTCCATTCAGAGCGTTTCTGCGCAAATTGCGTCACACTTTCCATGACATTCCCTGCGCTCTGATGTCATTGTCATAGGAACGGTGTATTGTGAAAGAGGGACGCCCAGGCCGACGGAACCATTGCGGACGGAAGAAGAGTGCACTTTTTGGCCAACTATCATTGGGCATTCTCTGAACATGTCCTAGCCAGGCCACCTTTTGGACGTTTAATTGTTGAAGGGTGAAATAAGTATCTATGTAGATGACAAAACCAATCAGAAAACTCGATTGGAGAACCATGTCTACAGAATGCAACATTGTGTAAAATCTAATCTTTAGAAGTGAGGAAGGTGTCTCGACGCTTAGAAATTCTTCCGAAGAAAGGAAATTATAATGAAACAAAAAGTAGGCCGTTGTCTTTCGTTAACTATCACCTCTATGATGGCTGCGGCGGCAAGCACTACCTACCCGCTAACGTTTTAATAGTTTTAAAAAAATGATCGAGAACATTTTAGATCATAGGAAGGAAAACAGATTATTTTTAAATTTCGTATTATTCCTTCGATTTCACTTTTCCATACACATCACTTCATTTTTGTTTTTTGATAGCCATATAAGAATTGTGAAGATTATTTGTTTCAATAACACATATATATTATAACTTTCAAAACACATAAGGTACGCATTTTCGATTTAAAATATATCATATTACACATCATATTTGATATCAATTAAAACTAATAACACTAAAACTTAATATAGTCGGTAGTAAATTTATTTATTATAATCATACTTTAATATTTATATTAAATTCATCACAGCTACGTCATATTCATTCGTAGCCGATTTTGTTAAGACGGCAGGCGTTTGAATTATTTGAGAGACGAGAGTTCGATCCCCGGTCACAGCAAACCGCGCGAGATCTTTTTTCACTAAAATTCATATAACTTGCGATGAATTACGAACCTAAGTCGCGAACCAGATCACAAAAAAAAAAAAAAAAAAAAAAAAAAAATTAATACATCAGCGACATCTAGCGTAAATAATTCCAAGCGAGAGACATCTGTGGATCAGTGGACAAAAACCAACACGATACGAAGGTCAACTCCATCTGGCGAAGGGGGAACAAAACAAACAACCATACCTATTCCAAAAAACATGGATATCGTTGACGACTCGTTGAAGGAATACCTAACTAGTTTGCACAGTAGTTTCGATGAAGTTAAAAAACAATTAGAACTACAAAATCATAATCTAACATTAAAAATGAACGAATTGTCAATGAAACTATCATTCATTGACGATCTTGTTGCTGAAAATACATTATTAAAGGAGAGAATAAACAATTTGGAAAACAAAGTAAATAAGCTCGAGAATAATAATACCATGGAAGATATAATGGAAATCGACTCTATTACAAACGAGATTGAAGAGAGGAGCAGAAGAAGGAAAAATATTATAGTATGTAACGTGGAGGAAAGTACAAAATCAAGACAGGAGGACATCATAGAAGACGATAGAAGCAAAATATACAATTTGTTAAAAGAAGTGGACCAGACTATAGCAGTAACGGATTTAAAATGCTTTAGGTTGGGGAAGAAGAGTGGTGTTCGACATCGTCCTATCAAAGTAATTATGAAACACCAAAATCAAGCTGTAGAAATAATGAAAAACAAATTTAAATTTTCAAAAAGTATTAAAATATATCGAGATCAAACTGTTATTCAACGTAACCTATTTTTGAAGCTTAAGGAGGAGCTAAATGGGAGGATCAAAAACGGTGAAAAAAACCTATCTATTAAATTCATTAAAGGAACCCCAAAAATAATCATCGACAGTAGTTCAAAAAACTTACACTCTTCCATCAAAATATCAGGGGCGTAAAAACAAAACTCAGCGAGCTACGCCAGTCTCTTTTATTGACAAACTATGATATAATTTTACTTACAGAGACTTGGTTGGATCCTTCCATTGGTATTTCCGAATTAGGTTTCATAAACTATAATTTGTACAGACTCGATCGCAATTCAAATACTAGTAGTAAGTCGAGGGGAGGAGGTGTTTTGATCGCTGTGGCAAAATATTTAACAAGTAAAAGGTTACCTACAAAATATAGAAATATTGAACAGGTATTTGTCCAGGTTAAACTCCCTCGTGAAAAGCTTATCTTAGGATGTGTATATATGCCACCTAATTCTGAAACAGAGTTGTATAGACGTTATCGCGAGGAGGTTGATACTTTTAAATTGAAATATAGTGATCATAAATTTATTTTGATGGGTGACTTTAACTTGCCTGACTGTGACTGGAGAACAATTGACGATTATAACAACGACCAATATCCTACTTCCTTTCAAATCTCTAATAATCCTAACAACGAAAAGGCCACAGAACTAGTAGATATGGCAAATTTTTGTGGCCTTCTACAAATAAATGCTATAACAAACGATCATGGTAAAATACTTGATTTAATCTTTTCGTCGGATTCTGAGGTCACAGTCAGCAAGTCTTCATCACCTTTGCTTCCGGTTGATGCTTATCACCCCCCTCTCGATGTCGTTGTTTTATCTCATCCTTGTGACTCAAGGAGCAAACCAGCTGTCAGACGAGACTTCCACAGGGCTGACTACTCTAAAGTAATTTCATTTCTGGAGAATATTGATTTAAATTTTATGCAATGTGAGGAAAACGTAAATGTTGTAATTGAAAAATACCACGACCATTTAACATCGTGCATACATACATGTATTCCAGAAAAATCAGTCAAGCCTTCTAGTTATCCAAAATGGTTTAATGCAGAATTAAAAGATATGGTTATGAGAAAAAAAATAGCGCACAAGAAATATAAAGAAACGTATGATATTAATGATTATAATGTTTTTTCTCAACTGCGTTCTCGGTGTTCTTTGTTGTCCAAAGAGTGCTATAAGCAACATGTAAAATCAATGGAGGACAATTTACCCAGAGATTCCAGAGACCTGTGGAGGTTCGTCAATGGTTTGAGGGAGGATCGGGTCGACATACCTTCTACACTTTTTCATAACAACCAGCATTCTGAATCTCTTCAGAGTGCAACAAACCTATTAGCTTCTTTCTTTCAGGAGGTTTATGATAAACCATCCAATCTTGTCGACTCCGACTTTTCCTCTGACAAGAAAATCGATTTGCCCAGCATTACTATTTCTATCGACGAGGTCAAAAGTGCGATACTTGCTTTGGACGCTTCAAAGTCTGCTGGTCCCGATGGAATTCCTAATGTCTTCTTAAAAAACTGTGTTGAAATTATGGCAAGCCATTTACAAATAGTGTTCTCTTTATCATTAAAATCGGGAATTTTTCCTAGCATTTGGAAACAGGGCTACATATGTCCTATATTTAAAAAAGGCGATAACACACAAGTTAGCAATTATAGACCTATATGCATATTATCAGCAATTCCCAAACTTTTCGAGTCGATAGTTGTCCAGAAAATAAAATGTCCTTTAAATACAATAATTACAAGTAAACAACATGGTTTTATGCCAAAAAAGTCAACTCTCACGAATTTGGTAATTTATCAAAATTTTATAGTAGATATTATTTCAAAAAGAGGTCAAGTCGACTCCATATACACGGACTTCTCTAAAGCTTTTGACAAGGTGTCTCACGACAGGCTACTGTGCAAGTTACGTGGATATGGAGTCGATGGAATTTTCTTCCAATGGTTGGAAAGTTACCTCAAAGATCGTACTCTTAAGGTGAAGGTTGATAACTGTATTTCTGATACTATTTATGCGTATAGTGGAGTCCCGCAGGGGTCGCACTTAGGACCAATCTTGTTTAACTTATTTGTTAATGACATAGTTGAGATCTTCAGAGACATAGAGGTGTTACTATTTGCTGATGATTTGAAGCTATACAAATCAGTTAAAAACGTAAATGACTGTATTGTGCTCCAAAATAATTTAGATTTATTAAACGATTGGTGTAAGCAAAATAAATTGAGTCTCAACGCCTCTAAATGTCAAGTCATACGTTTCCACAGAACTAGATCACTAGTTACACATGACTATTCAATCAACAATATTATTCTACAATGTGCTTCAAATCTGAAGGATCTAGGAGTCACCTTCTCTGACGATCTAACTTATAACTTACATATAGAGGAAATTGTCAGCAGGGCTATGAAGTGCCTGGGTTTCGTTTTTAGATTGGCAAAAGACTTACAGCAAATAAAATCTTATAATCTTCTCTTTGCATCCCTCGTGAGACCATTATTAGAATATAACAGCGTTATATGGTCTCCCAATTACGCTATCCATATTAAAAGTATAGAGAGAGTGCAGAGGAAGTTTTTGAGATTGGTCAATTACAAAAAAGGCATCCCAATCGAAAATATAGATTACACTAATTTGATGAGTGAGCTTGGCCTCCTCAGTCTACAAAGTAGAAGAAAAATGTTCGATCTCTGTTTTTTCTATAAACTGCTTAACAACGCCATTGATTCTCCAGAACTTATTGAATGTGTCCAATTCAGTGTTCCTGCTAGGTTGACCAGACATACTGTGATGTTTCATGAGGCAAATACTCGCAATAATTATGTATACTATTCTCCACTAATTAGGATTCACAGGCTGGCCAATCAGGTAGGGGACAACACTGATATTTTCGCTGACAATTTTCAAAAATACAAAACTGACGTAGTAAATTACTTAAAGCTGTGTAGTTGACATTGGGCAGTCGAGTTTTGCGTTCAAGCGGTTGATTTGTTCTTTGTATATATGATATATAAATGTTGTATTGTAATTATTTTCTTATTAATATTTTCCAAAAATTGTTTTAAATTATTGAATTGCTTCTATGAATTTTTTTTTATCTGACACATTCTATCTATTTATCTATCTGCGTTGACTACCTGTATACTATGGTTTGTTACAATGTTTCTGTTTTATATGATTTGAATTTTGTTATTATTGCCTTAGATTCATTATTCATTGATTTTGCTGAGTCCTTCTGAATTAATTATTTATTTTTAATGTTGTCATAATGTTTTTTTATTGCTTCTATTTGATTTTATTATACTAATTATATTTATTAAATTTTAATTATTGATCTATTTATATTATGTATATATTAATTTATTTATATTGTTTTCGATTATGCATTAATATTTTGTGTCTTTCTGTCTTGTTTGAATTTACTTTTATGTGCTTTTTGTGTCTGTCATATATTATATTTTATACATGTAAAAGGCTAACGCCGTATGTTAAATAAATAAAATAAAAATAAAATAAACTTAAAGAGTTATACTCATCTTTTGTTAAAATCTTCTAAAATGTATCCGTCGTACACGACGTGAAAAAACGATTAGTTTATATTCATATTGTTTAACAAAATTTTGATTCTTTATTGGTATTTATTTTTTAGACGTTGGCAAAGGAAAAGGATGGTTCTAGAAATTTTAATAATACGTAAAAGACTATGCTAACTATATATAGAAAATATATTTTTGCTGGAAAAGAAGGTTATCTAAAAAAAGCTTTTAAATTTGATGGTTTAATAAAATAATCAAAATCATTTTTTTTCTAAAAAAAGTGCCCTCTATAAAAGATATTGGTTTACCTCAAAATTACCTATAAGAAAATGATGTTATAAAAATACATAATCTGTATTAATGGAGATGCTTCTCAGAATCTTTCTTTATCATTACAGATATTCTCATTTCCATGAATTAATCACTTCTTACAAATTGCGCGATAGTGCCAATATTGAAATAATTTCAACTTGAGAGTGTTGAATAAATTTATTTATTACAATATTATTCAGACTGTTTCTCTATTTTTAAATTACAATATATTTATTAATATTCATAACTTTTATTAAATATTAATGGCCGAAATTTATTATTTTATTACATCGTAATTAAATTAAAATAATTCAATAAATAAATTTCGATCAAATAGTCTCGTAGTTTTCAATTTAAACACTAGGTTATATTATTTTAAACTATTTTAGATAGGTAGATACTCATAATAATTCAACAGTACGAAGTAATTGGGTGAGATAACAACACATAAAATATTAGGTAATTACCAACCCATAAAAATAATATTTGTGGTGGTAAAATTTGTCAAATTTTCCATCGAGTACGAGTATTAAACGGATATTCTACAATAAATTTATGTTATTTGATTTAATATAGATCGTGATCGATTTCAATCGGACTGAAAGAAGAGGTATGAGGAAGCGTGGGCATCCGAGAAGTATGTACTTGACCACCTAGATCGAATTCTCAAGGACGGCCGTGTGTTGAATACCTAAGAGAAATTGAGATGCGTGCATGAGAGGTTACATAACTGTAGAAGAGGCGAAAGAAGTTTGTAGGAACATATATATATGGCGTTCCGTTCTCTCTGCCTACCCCACTTGGGATGTGGCATGAGGGAAAAGATTGACAGATCTCAGCAAACCTGACTAACTTGAAACCTGACTTGACTAGCAAAATAATAATCTGTTTGATTTTGTTGGCACTAACTATGTGGTAATCACGAAACATTTTTAATTAAAGAATTAGTTTATTATGTACTACAACCACTTTAATTAAAGTGGTTGTAGTACATAATAAACTAATTCTTTAATTAAAAATAATAATAGTCAATGGCAACGGTTTGCTGAAATTGATCGCGATTTATATATATACAATCAAGTAACAAAAGTGCCTTGTAGAATACTCTTTTAAAATATCCAAAATGTCTCAATGTTCTTTTTAAAAAAAAAAAAACTGATATGTAAATAGAACAATGTCCCCATTATTATTTACGATCAAACTCAAATGACAATATATTTTATTTTCTACGAATCAAATGAAATTAAATTCGAGACATTTTCATTTGACCACATTCTATATTTCCCATTCTAGCAGACATTGTTTACAATACTTATTTAATTTACGTTTAGGTACTTAATCAATGTGCAATAATACAATGGTTTGTATTGGAAGAATTAAATTTATCGTGTTGTGGTAGGATTTATTAACTATTGTACATATATGTATGTTTATGACATGCGGCTGGTCTGTTGGCTACCCTACTTGTAGTTGTGGTTTATTAACAGGTTACCACAACAAATAGTATTTTTCATTAAAATCATATCTAACTATTTAATAATGATTCACCACAAAAATACTTTAGTAAATTTGAAAAAAACTTATAAAAAGCCACAATACTTTTAATTACGAAATACTGGAAATACAAAACCCTCTGTGATACCACGGATCATAATTTTATTATGATGTACTTATTTGAAATATTTAATAAGTAATAATACTTAATTAATATTTATATCTGGGATAGAAAATATATGTAGAACACTTTAAAACATGCGGTATTAAGATAATTAAAGATAGTTTAATAACATCACATATAAAATTTGTTGGTTTGCTCAGATCCGGCGTGAGTATCAATCTAATAATTATTATTATGAGTTGAAACTTCATTATAAACACCAATAATGTCGGACCGTATTAGTTCTACTTGGATACACTCCAAGACATTATATTTTTATGTAGGTACCTACCTATGTATGTTACTGTAAGTATTTTCTGGAAAACATTAACGCCCCGTTGCACCAGGATGCAATTTTCATTCTACTTTTAAACTTCTCTCGTTTTCCATTCATTCGCTCGACTGTTTCATCTTTATTGTTATTATCATAAATACTGAGGTTATTATCATTTAATTTATTTTGTTTATTTCCTACGATTTTCGTTAATGCATACCTACTATTATTATAAAATGAATCGTCAGAGAATTGAAATAACTATTTTATTTCTAGGAAATAATAATATTCGCAAATATCATTTTACATTTTCTTAAAATGAAACATCTAACCTTTCAAAAAAACCTAACCTTTAAAATAAACGTTTTCTAACATTATCAAAATAAAAATCGTTGTTTTATTTTTATAATTTACTGACAATATTTTTCATTATAATGACAAGGTTAATGTAAATCTTCAAAAGTACTCGTGTATCTTCTTTTTATATGTGATCTTTGATATTAGAGGCACAAAATATCTTTTTGCTGTCTATACCTTAGGTATATTTGCAGTATTATGCAGATCTTCTAGGTTATTTCATTTTAATAATTTGCCAACATTAATAAAAAACTGAAAATATACATTCATTACATATTTATTTATTTTATTTTATTTATTTATTTTCTCGAAGGGAACAAACAGTCAACACAACAAGTATTACAACAATTAAAATTAAATGCAATATAGACCACAAGAGTCCACAATATTACCACAGTTTAAAAAATTCAAAGCAACTAAGACAAACACACAAAACCAATAACAAAAACAAAGAAATATAATTATACGATAATACGAATACTTACGTAAATATTATTTATTAACAAAGTAGAAGCTACTGGCGATCATCAACGGAAAGCATGTAGTTACCTTTGAATAAACCCATTTTTTACTTATTCACATTGTCAATGACAATTAAATGCCGAACTTTCCTTACAATTTTTTTAATGCATTATCATTTCTGTCATGCTCTTTATAAAATTAATGCTTAAAAGTAACATCAATAAGCCTTGACCAAAAATAATATCCTCACACGTAGGTATCCTCGTAGTAAATTATGAGGATATTATTTTTTTAACAAGGCTTTTATTTTTGATGTTAAATTAAATTAACATTGTTTGTGAAGATCAATACTTTGAATTAATTTATTTAAATATTCTTAATCAATATATTCAAACCTAGGTACATTTTAATTAACGGTAGGTATCGGATGTTTGTTAGAAAAATACGACGTTGTAATATGAGAAAGATATTGGCGTAAGTATGTCGAAAGAACGAACCCATTTAAAACTCCTCACAAGATAAAAAGACAACAGAACTGTGAATATGTGTCGCAGCAATCCGATACTTACGTGTAGAATAGACAAAACAAGAACAAGAGAAGAATTAGATTTGCCGTGAAAAAGAAAACTCCATTGAATGCAATAAATAATAAAATCCAATAATAAATATTTAATTCAAATAAATAAAATATCTCTTTAAATTATAAAGTACTATAGAGAAATGCTGATACAATATTATCCTTACCTACATGTCAATATATATTTTAATATATAGCTATCTTTCGGCAAATACAATTTGAGGGTTAAACACTGATGAATAAACTTGAGAGTGTAGTAAATATTATGTAGGTACCTATGACATGATTGTTGGTAAGTAGGTACTTTGATATACATTCTCATGCATGATTTAGAATTCTTTGATTAGACATGTGTAATGTAGGTTTACCTTATAATTATCTTAAATGCAATATGTATTCACTACCTACTTGATCTCTGAGTCGAGTGATGTATAATTGTATATTTCATTATTTCTGGTTGACAGACTTCATTGACTTATATGATTTTTTAGATTATTATGTACTAATTGTTATTTTTTGAGCTTTTTATTTGCTACCGCGGTTTCGGTGGAGCGTCCACCATTAACGAGCGTTAATCTAAAACTAACTTATATTCATTCATTGACTTATATTAAAATTTCTGTTTCATCTCCTTTCTTCTATTATGAATTTTAATTAAACTATTTGCCTTAGAGAAATTATTATAGAGCTATTTTCAGTTCACAACTTGTGTATTCTAGTTTTGTTAATATTTGTATGTATGAGTATATCTACCAAAACCTAAGGATTAATAGAACTACTATGATTACTACTAGGTACTACCACCGTCAAAAACTTATTGCAATAAAAAAAATCTGAATAAAAAATGGATTTAGAGTTTATATAAAACTAATCACATCATTGTGCCATATCATGACTGGAAGAAAACAATTTACGTTCTTCTTCTTCTTCTTCATGTGTCTTGTCGGGTCCCCCCGACGTTGACGACCATTTATAAACAGTTTGATATAAACAGTTTTTTAAAAAATAATCTGAAATTGTCCTCAATTGGTGTGGCAGTTATTTATACAAGAGGATTAAAACAAGGAGGACTGCTTATTGCATGTCCCACCCCTGGCGATGCTGAGGTCATGACACAATTAGTGAACGAAAAATTTGATGGAGTTCTGGTGTCTAAGATTTTAAAGAAGAAGCGTCCATGTGTTGTAATTAAAAATATTGCAGCAGATTATGATATTGATAACTTGGCGGGTGACATAATGCAACAGAATAATGACTTAAGAAACCTTAAAGTCCAAAGTAATGATCTTGTTATAAAGAAGGTAATTAAAATAAAGAATAACCAGAGTCAAAACCATGTGCTACTGGAGACTACTCCTACGTTGAGGCGAGTATTGATGAGGGATGGAAAAGTGTACATCGGATATCAGAGGCTGAAGGTGGAGGACTCAAACCCTGTGATTCAATGCTACCATTGTCTGGGTCTTGGGCATACTTCCGCAATGTGCCTTAATAGAAATAAACCACCAGTATGCTCTCACTGCGCAGGCAGCCATCACTATAGCAAGTGTGAAAAGCAAGACCAACAGCCTGTATGTGTCAATTGCCAACGTTCAAGCATGAAGTACAAGCGTGTAAAGGACAGTAATCATAATGCTTTGGACAAAAAGTGTGAGATTTACCAGGTTGCGCTTTCGAGGGCGATGCAAAGAATTGAATATTGACTACTGTTTATCTTTTCAGAATTGCATTTAAGTGAAAAAAAATTATTGGTATCGATGTTCAATAATATGCCCTGTATAAGTCTTGAGATGTATCGGATAAAATTCGGTTTCTCATTGGGTGTTGATTGTGTGAGTTGCAATGTTATTCTATTGGTTGATTTGTTCACATTGCATAAGTACATTAATGCGACTATTGTACGTGTATTCGTTTTTCGGATATTATTTTTTGCGGATGCATCGAGGCGTTGTCATGGCATCGAGCATACAGATTGTGTTGATGTTTCCTATCTGAAAATTGAAGTAAGCTGTATTTTGGAACGTGATAACGCTGGAAGTAAGATGAATTTAAAAATAAATTGCATGGTTATGATCTTGTCGAAGGAAATATGTACATATGAATGTATTTCTGACGGGTACATGGGTGTGTTGAATATTGTTGTTTGGTGCATATATACTGCAAATGCATTCGGCAAGCTTGGTGCGATGTGGATGTGTTCATTTATTAGACTGCATTATTACTATTTTCATTTTTGCCATGATTGTTATTCATCTGCTATGAAATACAATAACTTTGGATGGAGTGTACTTGATGCGCTATGTATTGGTTGGATGCAATTGAATTTCGCCCTCTGTGTTTTGTGTGGTTGTGCGCGTACATTAGTGTTGATGATTTTCAATAGGATCCATTATCCTGTGATACCTACATTGCTAACAGCGCTTACGCTGCGTTATTACCAGCAATGCTGTACTAAAATCAACCCTATGTTGTTTTTTATTGTGAATCAAATTATTGTAAAGAACGAAATGTTGAAATTTGTCGTACTAACAATATTCCAATATGGTTGCTTTGTCAATGTTTGTTTGTCTTTAGATCTGTCATATGCGAACATTGAATATGAAGTATTTCATTTTTATTGCAGATTGAAATTATTATTTGATCTTATAACTGTGCTAATAATGATTGAAGTCAAAAAGTGTTTAATTAATTCTGATCTCAGTATATACTGCCAAGGTGCGTCATATAACTTCTGTGTCTATTGTGCGATGCCTACCGCTTGTTGCCTGTTGTTTGCATTTTGTGTAACTAGTAGTTTTAAGTATAATATTACATTTTTTTATTACTATCATGGCTTATATATTCTTGTTAAACACGCAATATGCAGTTATGGCATGAGTGATTGTTTGTGTCGCGCGATGGAAAAACTTGGTAAAATAATAAGCCCATTCTGGGACTCACTGATGAAGATATGGTTAAATATAAAGATTGTACAATTTTATATTTATCAGTATTTAACTCTTGGTATATATTGTAGAAAATTAGACTGTCTCGACCCCGTTGATGCTCGCTTGTGTGGGACTAACCCCGTACATCAATTAATGGGGTGCATACGTCATACTACATCTTATGACATTGACGAAAACAGTGACATGGTCGGGATGGGTATAGAGGTGTTTGCGGATTATGATGCTGAGTGTGAGGAGATGTGGGTTGATGGAGTCACTTTGTTAACGCTATTAATGTCGTTCTATTGCGGGAGACGGATTAATGTATGCATTTGTATTGACAATCCATTTATTACATTGTCGTTATTTATAGTTAATGTGCTAACTATATGCCATCATAACGTTGTTTTGGACAATTTCATACATATGAAAAACTACATAAATCGTGACAAGATGTTAAATGATATAAATTTTAATGTGAGCTACTTTTTGTGGTGCACTTTGTGGTTTGATATGGGGACGGGAGTGAGTGGTGTGTCTATGTTTGTCGGTCTGTCTGGGTATTCCAAGTACACGTTCTTTGTTAGCTATGGACTGCAACTTTCTCATATAAGTTTCTCTTTTCCTTACTTTTTTCTACTACTTCAAACATGAGTATTGATATTTTGGAAGATTTGGATAATAATTACAATATCTCCGAGGTGGAATGCCTGACGACGGATGATTGTAACCTTTTCTTAAATAAAGCGCCCTCTGAAGGGTCACTCATTGTTCTGCATCAGAATATTCGAAGTATACAGAAAAATTTAGATGTATTTTTATTGCATGTGAGTCGCCTTGATGTTTTGCCTGATATAGTGGTACTAAGTGAGGCACATCTGAACAGTTGCAGTGCACCACAACATATGCATGGTTATACTTACTACCATACTGATTACCATATAAACAAAAACAGTGGCGTAGCAGTGTTTACACGCGACAATCATCACGATGTTATTGTAAATGAAATATTAATTGATAACGTAAATTGTTTACAGGTTGATTATACTAAAAACGGCCGACTATTTCGAGTTTTTGCTCTCTATAGAACACACGATTCTGAAATTTCAGCATTCATAAATAATTTTAGGAATGTCCTCCTTCAAAATAAATGCAAGTATACAATAATTGTCGGAGATATCAACATAAATGTTGCGGTGGATTGTTTTAGTTCTGAAAAGACTGAATATGTTAATGCGCTCACTGAAATCAATTATAAATTGTGCACTACTAAGTATACAAGGGAAGTACTGGCACAGCAGCCATCTTGCCTCGATCATTATTGGAGCAATGCTCCAATTGACGAGATTCCAAATATTACAAGTCTAATTTGGAAAAATGATATTACCGACCATCATGCATGCATTTTTATGATGCCCATTCAAAGTCCTAAAAGTGATAATAATGGTAAACCTCTTTTAAAGGAAAAAACTATAATTGATTACGATGCGCTGAGCGATTCGCTGGCCGATGAGGAGTGGGTAACAACTTACTCTTCATATGATGCCAACGTGAGTGCTCTCAACTTTCATAGTACACTTGATAACCATATACAGCGTGCTACTAGAATTAAAACGATGCAAATAACTAGATCTAAGCTCAAAAAGATAAAACCTTGGATAACTGAAGGTATAGTCATATCTATTAGACATAAGGAAAAATTGTTTAAAATTACCAAGCGATTTCCAAATGATATGCTAGCAAGGGATAGATATAAGCGGTACCGTAATATGTTAAATTCTTTGATTAAAAAGGCAAGAAATGATTATTATTCAAGTAGAATGATGGAAGCAGCAGGTGACACAAAAAAGGTGTGGAAATCTATTAATAATATTATACATAGGAATAGAAAGTCGACCGAAATAAAACATATCAGGGTAGATGGGATAATTGTGGACGCACGTAGGGAGGCAACTAGAGTGGCAGACGTTTTCAACGACTATTTTACAAATGTTGGTGAAAATCTGGCCACGGAAATTAATCGAGATTTTGTTGATGAACCTATACTGCCGGATTCACTTAACAGCCTTGATACTGGATTGAATTCATTCCAGTCAATCAACAGTGAAAACATATCGAAAATAATTAAAGAATTGAGGAGTGCCTCTGCTCCTGGTTTCGATGGAATTACGGTTGAACTTCTGAAACGAAATAGAGATACTCTGTCTCATCCATTGGCGCATATAATCAATGTTAGTATAAATAACGGTACATATCCTGAAATATATAAAACTAGCATAGTCTCTCCAATATTTAAATCGGGTTGTCCAATGCTGATTTCAAACTACCGTCCTATTTCTCTCATCTCGAACATTGCGAAAATTATAGAGAGGGTAATCAAAGGTCAATTAGTGGAATATTTAGTGAGAAATAATCTCCTACATAAAAATCAATACGGGTTTCGTGAGGGATTGGGTACGAACGATGCCATCTCGAGACTATCATCCGAGATTTATGAAGCCCTCGATGAAGGTGATAAGTGTGTCGCTGTATTTGTCGATTTGAAAAAGGCTTTCGATAGCATAAGCCACAATAAGTTGATTAATAAATTAAACTCCTTTGGTATCACTGGAACTGCCCGTAGATGGTTCAAAAGCTATTTACAACAAAGAATGCAATCCGTGAAGGTTAATTCTTTGGTTGGTGATCGCGCATCGTCGCGATTCGGAATTCCGCAGGGGACCGTACTCGGACCGGTGCTGTTCCTGATTTACATGAACGATATATTCTCTTTGCAGGCAGAATCTAGGGTCCTTTCATTTGCTGATGACACAGTAGTTGTCTCTAGGGGTAGAACTTGGGGAGATGTGATGGCATTGGCTAGCAGGAGTATTTCAACACTTAAAAAATGGTTTGATGATAATCTGCTCTCGCTGAACAAAGACAAAACACAATGTGTACCTTTTTCACTGCAGAATAAATCAACATCTGACGAAAGTCAAATTGTTAAAATACATACTGAAAAATGTATTGCTGACGTAAGTTTTTGTGGTGCTGAGTGTACGGAGATCGCAATTTGTAAAAAGGTGAAATATTTAGGGATTTGGATAGATTCCAATGTTAAGTGGAAAGAACATATTCAGGCAACGATAGAAAGGTTGAGAAAGATGCTGTATATATTCTATATGCTGAGAGACATACTTGACTTACAGGCACTTAAGATGGTTTATTATGCCTTGGTCCAATCTATACTGCAGTATGGCATTGTTGGATGGGGAGGTGCTTTTAAGACTACTTTGGCGCCATTAATGGTACTGCAGAGAGGCGTGCTAAAGATCATTCTGAGGAGGCCAATAGATTACCCGACCGATAGACTGTATACGGATTTGCCGGTACTGTCTCTCGATAAATTGTACAAGAAAGCTTCACTAATACAAATACATAAAGACTATTTTGTATTAAGAATCCACTCGGAATGTTGTATTAGTCTTAGGGCGCGTGGAGGAGGACTTCTTAAAGTCCCCTTCAAGAGAACTACAACAGGCCAACACCACTATACATACAGAGGTGTGAAGTGGTACAACCAGTTAGATATAGAACATGGACGTGCTGATAATGTTGACCTACAGCAATTTAAAAAGCTTGTCAAAAGATATATTGCACGAGACTGAATACATGAATAATTATGGTATGACTCTTTTTTGATTTTTGTTTGTTTTTTTATTTTGGTATGATGTCTTGTATATTTCTGATTTGATCTATATGCTATGATTTAACTTGTTAAGTGGAATTTCTAGTCGGAACATTATGACTGTATGTGTATGTCTTTTTACTGATTGCTGTTTGTTTTTATTTTAATTGCTTATATAGTATAAAATAATTCTCCCCAAAGCACGAGCTATGCTCAATTTTGGGGAGTAATTGTATTAGAAAAATAAAATGTATTGTGTTTTTTGTTCGATTATTGTAAAATGATATTGTGTTTAATAAACTATTATTATTATTATTATTATTATTATTTGAGAGAAATATTCGCTGTCCTGGGCGGCGCGAAACAGCTCCTCCACGGTTCTGACACCGATCCACTGTCGAATGTTTCGAAGCCAGGAGAGCTGTCTTCTGCCAACCCCTCTGCGGCCCTCGATCTTCCCCTTCATGACGAGCTGGAGTATAGTGTATTTGTTACCTCTCATTACATGGCCAAAATATTATGATACTTTACGGAGTTTAACAGTGGTGAACAATTCTCTATTTACATTGGCTCTACGTAAAACATCAATGTTTATTATCATATCGGTCCAGGATATTCTTATTTACGTTACTCAAATTAATAACTTAAAAATAATTTTGAAAATAAGTAGGTAAATATTGCATTATACGGGAAATTTCTAACAAACTAAGGAAACGGCACGACAAAATGAGAGGATGGAAGGTGAACCCCTTAAATTGGAGCGGAGACCATGAAAAGAAAGAAAAACTGTAAGTAGACTTCAAAAAAGGGTCTGATCACACAATCCAAGTTATGGAAATCAGTTAGTTGATGTTGCAAAAGGTTGAAAATAGTAAAATTATCTGAAAAAACTATATTCAATAATATCTAGTAATACCTAGACAACTATTTTAAGATGCGCCGTTTTGTAGAAAAACCACCGCAAGGGCCCGTTCAAGAATCATAACACCTCCTGGACAATAAGGTTTTTAACCTCGCCTTGAACACCTCCAGTCTCTTCAAAAATGGAAAGTAGAAGTATTTAAGTAAGTAGGTACATTATGTAAAGTTGATTAGAAATTTTCATGATGGTATTATATAGGTGGCACATGGTTTCGTAAATCGCATCTTGTATTGAAGGCTCTTGACGTTTAAATGCTCGTATAGTTGCCATGATCACCACAGTATGAAGTGAGTAAGAAAATATTATCAAAAGTCTATCACATTAAATAAATTGTATACCTTTCTTAAAATATTTGAAAGAGAATACTAATTGTGCAAAAATATTGCTTAACTATTTATGGACTATTGTGTCGCTTATTATCATGTTCATTTAACCTGTGCATGAAGAAATTTAATAAAAAGGATCAAAGATCACCTTAATAAACACATTTACTTAGATAGTTTTTTTGTTGGCATACATACATCACTAAATTCATTGTATGTTAATATATCTATCATGATATTATTCAATGTTTTTGCTTAAACTACACCAAACAATATTAAAATAAACATTTTTTGTTTTAATTGTTCTTATCAGTTGTGTCAAAATAATCAAAAAGAGTCAAATTAATTTCATGAGTTACTGAACACCAATATGTGAATTTGTATGTATGTTAATATAATACTATATTTAGGTTTATCTCCTTTGAATGACAAAGTGAGCCGTAAATTGAATTATAAATTAATTACATAATAGATAAATTAAGAAAGACATTTTGAATTTTATTTTTTAGTGAACGCAGAGGACGGCTTGCATGTTTATTACATGCAGCTGGTCTGCTGGCTACCGCACTTGCGGGATATGCCGTGATCGTATAGTAGTAGTGGTAATAGATATGTATATACTAAATTGTTGTCAAAAAAATATGTCAGTATCTTCATATTATGCAATTTATTTATAAAAATACAAAAATATTTATCACTAAAATATAAATGTAGGTAATTTATCAAAGTGATATTACCAAATCAATTTTAATACTGAAAGGTTAAAAGCCATGCATAAATAATGCTAATTATACTTCAGCGTAGACTGATACTAAATTAATAAAAAAATAACTAAAAACATATTATGTTAAAAATAGTTCGTTATCATTATTATGTTAACATTGAGAATTTATCTTGATCTCTTCCAACTTATCCAAATATTAGGGATATATGTACATAGTAAGGTTTATTTTTAAAAATGTGAAAATATTAACATCGTGAGAACCTATAATATTTAACAAGTTTAAACACGTGTATTTGTTTTTATATCGTTTTTGGTTCAAAAGTCACCGATTTTATAGTGTATGCGTGCCTGTGTGTGTGTGCGCCTGTGTGTGTGTGTGCGCCTGCGTGTGTGTGCGCCTGTGCGCGCGCATGTGTCTGTATGTGTGCATGTGTGAGTGCGCGCGCGTGAGTGTGTGACTTCAATACAATACATTCAGATACACTTATACCTACTTACAGGACAACTGCGCATTACGATTTATTTTAAAATAAAAAAATGAATTTATGCAATATTATACTATCCATAGTAGAGGAAGCGAAAGCAGTATGTAAGGATAGATCTATATGGCGTACTGTTCTCTCTGCCTACCTCACCTGGGACACGGTGTGAGGGGGTATGTATAGTAACTATATTTATTTACGGCATTATTGCCTTTGATTACAAAAAAATATTACAAGTGGACAATTTTACAAGATACAAAACAATGAAAACTTAATGACTACAAATTGACTACAATGACTAAAAAAACTTTGACTACAATGACTAAAAATTAAATTAAATTATAAAATAAACATTAAATTAAATTTGTATTTTCAGAATAAGTCTGATTAAAACATTCTATCATGTTCCTCCTCAGAGAGCCATCTCCATCGAAAAATAAGTCTATTGTCTCAGCATACCTATTACCGAGCACATGCAGACGGTTCACGACTGAATGTCTCTGGTAGTTGGTACGTGCATTTGATTCACTGAGTAATATCCTTTGCCTAGTGATATAATTATATATAATTATTATTATCCACAATTTATTTCAGCCATGAAATTATCTCACCGGAGAATAGGTCTCCCACTCTCTCCTGTAGGTTTCGTAAAACCTCAAGACAATGAAATTGACCTATTGTCGGTGGATACATGAGACCTCGTATGTATATTTATCCAGATTATGCTGGATGACATTTCAGTGTGCCTGATTCGTCAAGTGGAAGTTACAAATTCTATAGTTTGTTGCATTTCAAGACATGATTCTATTCTCCTTTACACGAATTTCTCGAGTTAAACATTGCCATATAACACAAAGTGTTTCTATGTATAATCTATTTTTTCTACGAAGGTCAATCACCCATTATTCTTAAAAAAAGTATATTTAGGTACTATCATGTCAATTTATTTATTTTGCTTTGATTTTTTACTTCAACGAAATTTCACGTATTTACACATATAATAAATATGGTAATTTGAATACTCAATGCCTTCCTTTTTAATTTATTTAAATGTATCGTGTGGAAATGTAATAAAAAAAATTACACTCTTCAAGCTAGTCTTATGCAACAAAGAGCTATTACCTAATTTGTACATGAGCCAGAAAATCTGGAAAATTATATTTTGTCTGGTAGTCGAAGGAAGAAGAAGCAGGGGGTGAATACCAACAAGATGGTCAGATCATGTGAGAGATGCTGCAGGGAGTACAGTCTGTGAGGCGTTTAGGGAGGTGGAGGACAGGTTGCGGTGGAGGAGCTCGTGACTTAGATGGGGTCAAGGTGGTCACGATCCTCAGCATTGAGGGACCGACTTGCAAGAAGAAGGAGTGTTAATTTCATTGAGAGAAATACGGCATTTGACTTTTACAATACATGATAAATTATAGGTATTAGTCATAAATTTAAAGTCTTCAATATTAAAAAAAATATACCTACAATTCAGTTAGTAACAAATCACATCAATAAACAAAATAATATATATGTTATTTATTTATTTCTTTGTTTATTAAAGCATATTCACGATTTTCGCCTTTTAATTGTTATACTTACGTTACTTTTACAATACAAGGTGAAAATAAAACCCTCAAAATTGGACAGAACTTGTGTTTCGAGGAGCAATCAAATGGTATTTTTAGGTAATTTCTTTTATGTAATTTGTTATGTTATTAATCAAATTAAAAATATATATCATTTGTCCGCTTATGGAGTATTTTATGGGTAAAATAGGTAAATTATAAATAAACTCTTCTACAACTTTCATAAACATTTCTTTTAGAAGGGACGTAAACATTTTGCGAAATAAATCAGTTTTATCATTTGTAATAATATTCATGTAGGTACTGATATCCGTCAGCTGATTTCAAAAGATATCTATTTAAATAAACGATAAGTATGTAGGTAACAATATTGACATTGTTTATGTACGCTATCACTCATATCTTTCTTATCTCTCATTGTAAAGTAATCTTTAGTTATATAATTTGTAATCAACAATCCTAAACCTACCTACCACTTATCTTAGCCGATAATTCTAAATATAAATTTACAAAGAAAAAGAGTTCCTGGTTAAGAATATGTATTCCACTCTTTTCTTCTGGTGCTTGAGTGCCCTGTAAAACTTCACGTGTATGACAATTAACATATTTTTCAGTTCATCGATGACACATGCTCCATTAAATTATTGTTATCTTCTGTTGACACGGAGAAGAAAATCTGCATGTTTATTAAATAAACTATGTTTGTTTGTTGGTTAGTTGTTTAAAAATATGGGGGTTGATTGCAATTGACGGTTTCCGCAACTTTAAAAGTCTTAAAAGAGCTTTGGAAAACATAGAGCACAGTTTATATCGGAACTTTTCAGCTACTCTTAACCCATGCAACTTGTTCAGCAAAAGCCTCAATTTTAAACTAAAGGATAATGTTTGCCACCCATCCTGAATGTTTATTTTTTTGATGGCACAGAATTAAAAGTTTGCATTTTTATTACATACGGTTGGTCTGCTGGCTACCCTACATGTGGGATATGGTGTGATGGTACAGTAGCAGTAGTATTAATACTAGAATCATTGTTGCTATGAAACCGTTTTGTTTTTTGGCACGTCTTATTATAAAAAATCCTAAAAAAATGGAAAGATTTTGCAACAGTTTTTTTATATAGGATTTGATTTAATATGATCAATGTGGTGATAAAAAAGGTTTGAGATAAGATAAAGATGCATTATGTGCAGGAATAACTTTTCCAAAGAAAACTAATTGCAACTGATTTTGAAATAAATTGTAAAAAATATTCACAACGTCTGCACCATCAGGACAAATTTCACAAGTGGGGTAGCCAGCTGACCAGTTACATATTACAAACACATAAGTCGTCTTCTCCATGCCAACATAAAAAGTACACATTTGAGAGATATAGTGAGAAACTTATTTAGTGATAGTCGAACTAAAAACGAATATAATGATTTCTCAGAACTAAATAAGTACTTTTTCGAAGGTGCTTTGTTGTTACTTTTGAAATTGTTGCCTTTTATTGTGCTGAGAAACACTTAAATAGAAAATTATCCATTATAAGCATTCGAGGGTCATTCAGAATTAAACCCATCAATATTATTTTATTCGGTTTACGTGAATGTATCTACACCTACATTAACAATGTACAATAATATACAAGGTTCATTTATTATTTTCAATAGTGTTGTACTGTTTGCGTAAAATCAGGCGAATCAAACAAATCGCTATGAATTTTTCATTATTATAATGAAATCTCAAAAATAAATCATAAAAACTATTGCATCCCAAATAGGGTAGGCAGAGAGAATGGAACGCTATACCTATAGATCTGTCCCGATGTCCTTTTTTCGCCTCCTCTGCATTCATACAATTTCTCATGCAAGCATGTCGATTTCTCTTACTCAACAGACGGCCGTCCTGTAGAATTTGATCTACGTGATCAAGCCACATAGTTTTCAGATGCCCGCGCTTCTTCATATCCCTTCTTTCACTGTACTTTTAATAAGAAAATGAGAGATAAATACGTAACCTTTCCTAAGGAATATAATATATAGTTATATCAAACGTAGGTATATTACAAATATATTCTTACATAATCTTGTAAATAATGGAAAAAAATCTTTGTTTTTAATAATATAAAATATAAAAAAACACTGATTTATGTTTCACATTTATGTATACCAAAGTATACTACAATTACGCCTAGCGCTTTCACCAATATATTGGCATCATCAGGGCGGAGTATAAACTAAATTTACAAGAGAAAACAACGTCTATATATACATAAAATATTAAGGGATGTTAGGTGGGGGTGTTTTTGAACAAAGCAATGGCGAAGTCAAAGGAGTTTGGACATTAATAATGTCCACTTTGTTGGATAGACATTTGTTTATTAAAAGTGAGTAAATAATTATCATTTATTTATGAAGGATTTACTATGTAAAAGTTTCGAGACATTTTGAATGTTTTGAGTATCCCACATTGCACTTCCTAATTACCAAGTAACAGAAGTGCATTGTGGAATATGTACTCCAAACATTCAAAAAGTGAATAAATAAATTTATAAATGTGCTCATGTTAAATATACTTTGGGTTCGTTGGAAGAAATCGCGCCTCCACGATAAACTCGCCCTCTGTATATTGTATGATTTAGTTTAAAATAAAATGTGTTTCCATGTTAATTGCTTATTATTAATCTAAATACAGTAAAGATAAAATCAAATGTAACAGATTGATTGTTTAAACACTTTTTCAGGCAGATTTAATAAAACGTGGGTAGTTTACTTGAATTTCATAAAAGCTTCTAAGAAGCAATAATTCTAATTTATATTTGTGCTCATTTGATATTTGATTCTGGGATTATTAGAATTTTGCAAAGAAAGGTTTTTTTATTTATTTGGTAAGCTTAATAAATTGTTAGGGGAGGAAGAGATGTGATAGAGACATCTGAGAAGATGTCTGAGAGACAAAGGAAAAAAACTGGCTGATGCTAGAGTGAATGGTGCATTTCAATCCATTGTCAGCACATGCAATGTGCTGAAAATGGCAAAAATCATACTTACAATAATATCACTCTGATACCGACACTTACGCGTGGAAATAAAACTTTTACATTATCAAAAAGGGCAGTGAAGTGAATGTTATAAAGATGCGATGGCTATGAAGAATGCTTAGCAAAACGTTGCGTGATAGAGCGAAGAATGAAAGTATTACGAAAATGAACGGCTGCCAGAGGAGTGTTGTGAATATAATGCGTAAATTGTGATGGTTTGAGAGAGTGTGAGAAAGTGTGAGCTTCAGAGAATTCTGTAGTTTGATCACACGAATCAAAATCTCAAGGACGAGTGTGTGTTGAGAAAGATAGACTGGCTGACGTGTATGATAAATTGTATGAATGTAGAGGAAGCAAAACAAAATCAAAGAGTAGATCTAGGTATAGGTATGGCATATCATCCTCTCAGCCTATTTCACTAGGGATAGGGCGCGAAAGTATAGACAGTTACATACCAAAATCATAAAAGCAATATTCAAATGTTTCTTATAAATCGGACTGTGATTTCAAAATAATAACAAATGAATGTAGAATTTTTGAATTTCACCATCAAAAATGAATACAATGAAGGTACATAAGATATTCACATATTTAGGTCATTCCGTAGTGCTCTTTTAATTTATCAAGTGTCTTTTGATAAACAAATTAATTATCACTTTTTGTATATAAACGCTCGTAATTTTCAGTGAAGCAGTGTTATAACAATTCCTTCTATTTAATAAAGATAGATGGCGTTCAACTTTTAAACAAAGAAGCTTTGAATGAAAAACTAATTAGTTCCATAATAGTTATTCATCTAAACTTCTAAATTAATTTCATTAAAATATCAGGCGTGATAATTGTATCAAATGTGATGAGAAATTTTACGCCTCACTGTTTCGTAAAGAAATCAGTTCAATCAATTATAAAGAGTAACTGTCTGAGTTGTTTCACAAAATAGGATGGCCATAATAAAATAGAAGATTCAATAAAGCCGTGTGGAATATTTTTTGACTTTTCCGTCCCCTGCATCAAATTTGCTGCAAACAAAATAACATTCCTCTAAGACAGAAATGCGTCTTCTTGATTAGGTTATAAACTTTACCAAGTTTTTGTTTCAAAGCCTTCCCAGTGCACAAGAATAAGGATGTGTTTTCGAATGTAGAATAATTTAATTATAAGCGAATCTGAATTTTAATTATTTCAACACTGGCATTGCAACATATTTTATGATAAAAGTAAATAAAGTCAGGGTGTTAATTTTGATAGAGTGGAGCATATAAGTTTGTTAATATTGTAAAGCTTTTTAAAGCAGTGGTAGATAACATTATAATAGTAATGCGATGTAATTGTTTCGTTATTTAATCATAACATAATATATAATACAAATATACCTACACTATAAGTTATAGAAAAAACTGAAGATAATTCATAAGTATAAAAATAATTGTTTTTTTTTCAAATAAACAATAATATTAACATCTGACATAAGATATTTTATCCCTGTTTTGATATTTTACCGTAAGTTGAGCTCTTAAATTCTAAGGTCAATCCTCCAGGCATTTGAGGCTTAGTCTTTTCCTGGAGTAGCTTTTTCTATTTATAAATCAATACCTAGAAACATTATACCCATCTTACATTTTCACAGTAACTTCTTCGGCAGATTATATTTAAGGTTATATAACATTTCTAATACAGAATAATTTAACATAGCTAATCAATAAATATAATTATATTAGATGTTAGTTTCTACTTTATTTCGGGATAAAGTTAATTTTGCTTCATCCAAAGCAGTATCCTACTTTGAGTCCAAAATAAAATTTTGACATTAAAAAGCTCCTTCTTATTATGAAAATTTAATATTTCTCGTTGATTCTATTTAATGAATCAAAGAGAACTGTTAATTTGTCAATAAAACATTTGACATTTTAAATACGCACCAAACATTATCAAACAGAATATCTTAATATTAATATGAACGATTATTTTTTCAAGATGCAAACTTGTATATTTTTTTCTTATAAGGTTGTAGGTATAAGTTTGCGTACAGAACGTATTTTGAAGGACAAATTATAGGTAGGTTTGTATATTTTTTCGTATAACACAATTTAACTTTAAAAAAAAATAGCAATATTGAACAAAATTTTACCTGGGAAAAATTTCTTCTTGAATCACTTCCGACAATAATTCTTGGTGAAGAGCTTCAGAGAATGACTAAGTTGAGAGTTTGAAACAGTTGATATTGGTTGATATGCTTGTAGCGAATGAAGTAACCTGCGAACAAAAACATCGAATTACCTGATTAGTGATCAATTTTTTTGTATAAAATACTAGATAAACTAGAAATAATCTATTCGTGAGGTAGGTTTCTTTTTTTAATAAAAAGATAAATCAATGCTGTAACATATTTGATAAAAAAATTGTTGAAACTTTCCTAAAGTTCTAATAGAAAGTTTTTAAAGCTTGACTGAAAAAGGGATGTCAAGAAAGTTTTATCTTTACCAAAGCAGCAAGTTGTAATACAAATTATTATAACATAAAAACTGAACTAAGTACTCGTAGAAGCTAAATCTGTTTCTATGATACGTCAATTTATTAACCTTGAAAATATCTGATATTGGATAATCAGTGAGGCCTGAATATTACATTATTTTGTTATTATCGTAAATTCGTAAAGCCAAATATCTCTACAGCTTTCTTTTGTTGGTAACTAGTAAATGGTAAATCTTTATATTTTATTATCACGGTATCTCTCCTACAAAAGGGATAGCTTAGTTAAACGAATGAGTGTAATAAAAACACAGTTAATGTTCTTCTTTTACAACAAAAACACACATTAAAAATAAGGATATCAAGTGTATAACGGATATTTGACGAACACCTATCCTACCACAGGATACTCAAAAATTCACAAATGAAAAGAGAGGACTTTTTAAAACATATTTTATAAACGTAATTTTATAAAACCAATCAGTAACCTTGACTGGAGAACCATGTCTACCCAATGCAACATTGTGTAAAATCTAATCGGAAGAGAAGAGAAAGGTGTCCCAACGCCTACGAATTTGTTCTAGGCTGACTAAGTGATTATTTCCTTACATCGTGACAGTGAGAATGGTGGAATTGGTGAACGTTGTCCATGGACACGGAAAATGATCACATAAGCCAGCCTAGAGCCAATTCGTAAGGGTTGGGACACCTTTCTCACTTCTTCCGATTAGATTTTACACAATGTTCCATTGAGTAGACATGGTTCTCCAATCGAGCTTTCTGATTGATTTTGTCATCTGCACCCAAATCCGGTTAAACAAAAAAAAATTGTAAATATTCTAAACAGTTATTTTCTTAGTGTTTATTGAATCAAATGTAATATAACAATGATCACAACATGTGTATTCTGAGTAGTTGTAACGAAATTTTTATTTATCATACGCAATTTATTCTTACACGCGTGTTCACACATCAAATATTTCCACGAATTTTTATTTCGAATATTTTAATTATTTGTGAGTAACAATACTGTTTAGAGTTTGATATTTATTTTTTCTAAGCATTATATATTATATAACATGAAAATATATGGTTATGGTAGAAATGAACTTTCACAGAACTTAATTATATGCATCTAAATTGTTAGGTTTATGGCTTATAGTAAGGCGACATTTCTATTGCGTGTATGTTTCAAAAAACTAATCTGCCATCACATTTGTAGATAACTTTATTTTATAGAACTCTACTATTTTATAGAAAATCTCTTACTATTTTATAGAAAATCGCGATTACAAAAAAATATTTTACAGTATTTTAATTTTTTTTATTCTTCGTTGTCTTGTATCGTAAATCTGTTATAGAAAAGAAAATAAGATTGTTAAACTTTATTTCGTATTTACGTAAATTTATATTGCTTGGAAAATAAAAATGAACAGCTGATCAAAGACAAACCTTGAACTTGACGTTCATATTGTTAACTTAATATGTTGTAAGCCTACACAATATTATGATTTGCTTTTATCATTACATAATATATTATTCATTAAATATACAGCACATGTTAACAAGTAGGTATACTGTACCTACAGGCTACAGAGGAATATAATTATATTTATCTTGTCTATAAAAATATTTACGTTTCAAGAAGTGAAACGAAACAAGACAAAATAATAAATAATAACACTTTATTCAATCAATATACACACAAAATCATAGATAATACATCACCTCTTCTTCTTCTTCCTGGCACTGTCCCAACTTATTGCCGCTGAAGGCTGTTGGGGTCGGCTCTTCTCGTTCTGAGGTTGTACACTCTTCTGTTTTCTATATCATCTTCATCCAGGCCATTTCTCCGCAGGATTCTATTGCATTGTGTCATCCAGGTATTCTTTGGTCTACTTCTTGATGGATGTCGAGGGAGATTTATTGATGTGGCTTTGTTTACAGTGTGTTCCGGTGGTCTCCGTCTTATGTGCCCATACCATCTTAGTTGCATCTCTTCTAGTTTGTTATTAATGTCAGTCACACCCATGCTACCACGAATGCGTGAACTTCTTATCTTATCTTTTAATAATAAGCCTGCTGACCATCTGAGCATTCGCATCTCTGCCGTCTCAAGTTGCCTGTTGAAAGTATTATAAAGAGTCCAGCATTCCGAGCCATACATTATCGCGGGCCTGACAATAGTCTGGTATATTTTACCTTTAAGTTTTACTGGCATTTTAGGATTACATAAAATTCCCGATACTGTTCTAAATTTCAACCACCCCACACCTATTCTATAATCCACATCTGCTGCACACCCTCCATCCTTGTGGATAAATGTACCCAGATACTTAAATGAGTCGCAGTTCACTAATGTTTCCCCATCAAGCTTTATTGTAGGGGTTGTCGCATTTGGGTTTTCAAATGCTAGGTGCAAATATTCAGTCTTTTTCCTGCTGATTTTTAAACCATTGTCCTCCAATAGTTGCCTCCATTTTTCTAAGGCGTTTTGCACAACATTATGGCTATCTGATATCAGCACTACATCATCCGCAAAAAGCAATGTCTTAATGGTACTGTTCGTTTCTTGATTTGTGAGATAATCCATGAACACTATGAATAGCAGCGGGCTAAGGACAGACCCTTGGTGCACTCCCACTTCAATTGGAAATTCTTTTGACATACCAGATGTGCATCTGATTTGTGTTTCCACATAGACAATACTGATAAACAATACAATACGGATATAATAATGTTGCAGCAGCCTCACTAGATTCATCATCATCGCCCTCAACGCTCATCTCGGGAGCACAGGGCAGAAACCAGCCTCCTCCATTCAGAGCGTCTCTGTGCCAATTGCGTCACCTCTTCCCACGACATTCCTTGCGCTCTGATATCGTTGTCATAGGAACGGTGTATTGTGAAAGAGGGACGTCCGGGCCTACGGAACCCCTGCGGACGGAAGAACAGTGCTCTTTTTGGCCAACTATCATTGGGCATTCTCAAAACATGTCCCAGCCAGGACCATCGTCTCTCTTGTATTACGGAGATTACAGGTCTCTGCTGGGTGCGCCGGCGCACAGCATCATTTGTAACATGTTCATACCATCTGACATCCAAAATCCTTCTAAGACACTTGTTTTCAAAGCTTAGTATCTTCCGCTCTTGAGCCTTGGTTAAGTGCCAAGACTCGCAGCCATATAGAAGGATTGGGATGATGCACGCATTCCTGTTTCTGTTTGCAGTCGGTCACTTTTAAGTATGTTGGGAGGCAAGCCCAACGATACCGAGGCCCGGGGAAAGGACGGCTCCATCCTCACTAGGTTACCCTGTTATTATTGTGTAAATTAATAAATATACTTCGGGGGTGCTGGGGTGGCCGTGGGCTGGGGAGTGGGTGGACCAAGTAAAACTACATTTATGCTTTTAACAAGGCACAGCATTGACCATTTTTTTTTCTTTCTTTTCGCTGTTTCTGTTTTTAAACTGTATGTTGTGCCTGTTGGCGTATGATTGGGAATAAATAAATAAACATCACAGAATATCTCACAAACGGATCATTCTCTTCGAGCTTATAAAAAAAATACATTCTGCAGGGGTGGCATGCTTCATCGCTGACTTATATATGTTGATTTTCTGTATTATATAAGGTTTCACGGAGATGTGTCTTTTTACAGCACGCAAAAATCGGGACTGCGTGAGTCTCTTTAAATATACTTTTTGTTAGAATAACTGCCTAAAAGTAAGTTGAATGCACAATGAAAAAAATAAGCAATTTTTGGGTCAACACGCAGACGAAAACACTTTTTTCAATAAAGGAAATTGGTTACTAGAATTAGGTGATTAGTGACGGCAAGTTTATGTTTAAAATAAATAAACATGAATGCGTTCACTTGTTTGAAAAAGTATAATCATTTGAAGGGGATGATTCTGTTTTATTAAGCTTAAACAAAGTAATAAAATATCTTGAGTATTAATATTTTCAATTGTGTCAATTCAACCGATGTGACTTTTATTAACTTTTACTGTCCATTAAAATATATTTTCTTGTAGCTTCTTTCATCTCTTCTTGTGGTACTTCTGTTTGTAGATTTTTTTCAGTTTTGATTTTCAATCATGAGATTAGTGTATTACTAAACTTATCAGAAATGTTTTATATCCACCTTTAAAGCTCAATAATATGCAACAAATCTTTTGTTCCTGCAAGGAGGAAAATTGCTTATTTTCCTACGTAGGTAATTAATAAAATGATCGGGTGTTTTTCACGTAGTTTTATAAATACAGTACCATGAATTTCACAGTACTGTGTTTTATACAGGCCATTTATTCTATGTGCCTTACAGCCATTTTTTATGTGAATAATCAATTATGTACAATTAATAATATCCCGTGGAGAACCCGGTAAAGTATTGGTCTCCCACTCTTCTCCATAAGTTTTCGAGTGTCCTGTAAAAGGCAGGTGTTCGAAAAAATAAGACATTTTAAATCTTAAATTCAGCGATGAGGTTTGCCACCCATCCTGAATGTCTTGATTTTATATTGGCACGGAGAAGACAGCTTGCATATTTTATATGCAGCTGGTCTGCTGGCTGCCCCACTTGTGGGATGTGCCGTGATGGTATAGAGAGAGAGAGAAATAATATACAGTAGGAATATTGTAATAAGAAATAATAATACCTTAAAATAAGGCTTTAAAAGAGATTATTGTTTTTGTTTCATTAAAGGTTTAAATTTTTAGAAAAGCTTCCTTATATACTTTGAAATACAAAATCTAATTCCAAACAAATTATGCGGATAAATAGGAGTCAACGACTCCTAAAAATATATCCAGGTGTAAGGTGGATCTCTCTTGAAAACCACACGAATTGTATCTACACGGTCAACTTTTCATAGCGATGCCCTTATTAAATTAAATTGGAGGCAATGATATGTTAGTAAAAATGTTTCCCAAAATATCTACCTGGTGACCAAATTACAATATTATTTCTTTTATCTTGCCATATCTTACAAATACATCATAATAGACCCGATTTAGTATTACATGATAAACGTAATAAAATAACGTACCTAATAGACATCGCTGTTCCAAATACACATAATATACAAACAACCGTCGCAGAAAAAATACGTAAATATACAGAACTAGCAGGAGAAATACAAAATATTTGTTTCTTTTATATAATACCTTTAGTCATGTCAGCTACAGGGGTAACTCCGATATCTTTAATAAATAATTTACAAAAATTAGATTTACCGGTTAATTTGTATATTAAAATTCAAAAATCTATTATAATAAACATTTGTAATATTGTAAAAAAGTTTTTGAACACAGATATTTCAGGCACAATGCTGGTATTTTGATCCCGCGTTTTGAGCCTAATCCTTTGATATCCTGTATATCTGGATAGGTGAATTTTTCCCGGCATTAGACTGTTATGTTTTTGTGTGACCATGACTGATCATATGGAGACTTATCTTGTTGTATAATGCTGAGAAGTGTGGATGGCAATTCAAAAATTAATTATTAAAAATTCCAACCATTTTATTAAGTATTCATTTCTTCTTGAATTGGAATATTAAGCAAGATATATACATAATAATGATTATTCAATTTCTTTAAGAGACTTATAATAGGTGACAAAAACAGAAACATGATTATTTTAATATTTGTTTTGAAGATGATTGGATAAGATTATTGGTTAGTTAGAGATGTTTAAGATTTTCGAATAAATAACATTGTTAATTATTTTACATTGACCAAAATCATTTGTTTTTCAGAATATTCTTTGTAATTTATTTTAATTTACATATGTAAATTTTTATATAAAATGTTTTGATTGATGTACTTACGGATACGTCTTCTTGTTTCTCTCTTAGTCACATTTCACCACTAATGGGGTGAGCAACAAACGAATATGATTTTTTTAAGTAAGTAGATATCTAAGAATATAGGTACAGAGTGATACGGTGTTGATGCAGAATATAATAATAATAAAACTTTATTTAAAAGAAAATGAATAAATGAAATTCCAATTACCTACTTAATCCTACAAGTCAGGATTCCATTCAAATTTTATTTTTAAACTCTCCAGACAGCACTTGCTGGTATGAGGAGAAATCATCTAAGTTTATTAATATTATTATATTACGTGTACTTACTATTTGACACTTTTGAAAAATATAAAAATGTAATCCATTTTACCAAAAAATACGCTTGATAATTTTTATATTTGATGTGCAAAAAAATAAATTTAAATCAATTATTTAGTGTGTAAAAAAGTATTTATCATGATTATAATTCAATACGTTAATGTTAAAAGTAAGTACTTATTATGACTCCCACAATCCTTTGTTTTAGTGGGAATAACCAGTGTACAATACATAACTAATTATAATTGTAAATTGTTCCCGTTTCACTCTGGTGACCGTAATTCGGTTCAATATAAACGAATGTACATAATTATTAATTTGATATTTCATTTGGTGTGCTGCGTAATTATCGGAGTTAAATAAATACCACGATGACCGATAAAACATATAATTTTATGTATTTATTTAGGGCTAATGGGAATAAAACTGGAGTGTGTCTATATGAAATTTAAGTAAAAAATAAGTACATCTATCTGATCACTAAATTAAATAACAACTTATTACTTGTATATTCCTACGTTTGACTGTGAAATTCTGCCTTTTTTATGTAAATTTTCGATTGCCCTTTAAAAGGCAGCAGCCGCAGTCAAAACACAGTTTAGCGTTATGTAGTCATTCGACTATAGACGACTTTGCGAGAAAATGTCAATTTTGACTTGTGTATTTTAGTTACGAAATTGATACTTTCTTGCAAAGTCGTCTATAGTCGAACGACTACATAACGCTAAAATGTGATTTGATTAAGGCTGCTGATTTTTGATATCACGAATATTCATTCATGCGATTTAGCGATGAAGTATAATGTTATAGCAGTAGAAGTAATACGTACAAATCTTGGATGAGAAACATGATTATTTCGTTTTTCTTTTGACAGATTTTATTTTCCAGTTTTCAGTGTCTACTACTTTCAAGGCCTTCCCCAAAGAAAAAAATAAGATTTCTTTAACGATGAAGTTATTTTTTTTTTAAATTTAATGTGCAAACAAAGGACTCGGTCGTTAACATTAATTCAATCCCATTACTGAACTTACCAAACTGATATTATTATTACTTTTCAAATTATAAGCGGTTAAATTCAAGTTTTTGTTTTCTGAGATGACTGTTTGTTTTAAAGGAAGTTAATCAATAAATATCACAATATCACTATTCTATTAGAAATGTAAATTATCTTATTCGAGCTTGATTCAGTTGACATCTATTTTGTAAAACTCCTTAATAATGTATGTCATAAAACAAATACTTTTTAAGTTGTTTGTTAATAGCACATTGACCTGGTTAAGACTAATAAAGTCATCGTGGAGATATTGACTAATGGCCGGTTTCAATAATCTATCTATCCGCTACAGTCGATTGAAATCTTTTGTAAAGTATATTTTATACAATATATTTCAATAGACAGTCACGGATAGATAAGTTATTGAAACCGACCATTAAACTACGTGTTTTTTTTTTCGGACAAACCTAAACATCGGTAATCAAGTTAGTAGTTTAATTAATCTACATAACTGAAAAATATAATTCATATAGAGATATTGCACATCACTGCAGGATTCTGAAGTAAAGTGCACTTTTATGGTGCATCACTATATAATATATGTACCTATGTAATAGTTACCAATATTCATTAGAATGATGGCTTTTTACACAGAGGGAGGTTAGTAAAACAATGATTGTATCAATAATTTTATATTGTTCTGATAGAGTACCTACATATGTTATAACAATAAGATAATACAACACATTTTATGTGACACGATAACAGTGTAGATGTAGATATATTCACTCATAGAGATCATAAGGTGTGAACATTATTAATTATTTCTATCGAGTGTGAATTATGGTTCTTAGTCAGAACGAGTTCAAGAATCTAACGCCACGGAACAATTATAAAAAAAGTTTTTAAATTAGCCTATCAACATTTTTTTAATACTTTATACACTAAATATTTTATACGCTTTTATATATCTTCGTACTTATAATCTTTGTAAACAATTAACATACTATATCGATCAAAGTAATTAAGCCCTAACACATAACACTAAAGTAAGGATAGTGATTTTTTGGAGTTTCGTGGATTTAGAATTTGAAAGAGGCATCGAATTTCTAATAAAACGTTGTCAATGTGCTTGAGGGATTTTTTTTTTATTTCCAACGGTAGTAACTTTTTGTGGACGGCAAAGAAAACTGTTTTATGTTTTAAATCTAGAAATATGTCTAACTAAACTTAATTAATCCAACTGGTATTTACTCCCCTCACAGTTATCATACCAGTGCCCAATTCAACTAAATATTGTCAAGTTTGTCCTATTAAAAGTGTCTACTGTATATACGACATAAATCTCAATTATTCTTAACTTACTAACGAAACTAACTAAGGAACAAAGAGATTATTAATGTAACTATACGAGTATAACATAAGGTGCTCGGTACAGTGCAGCGGTGAAGTAGTTTTCACGTTACACACATACCTATGTTTAGTTACTTTACTTACTTACCTACATAATATTTTATTGTAAATTAAGTGCCTATTTCATAAATATTATGATAATGAATTTAATTTTATCATACATATTTCACAATATCCATTGATTTCTCTTCCTCCTGTAAAAAATACATTTATGTGGACATGAACTGTGGCACATGATGTAGCTGTAATTCAATGTTTTGTAACACACTGTATATATTATATACTTGACATTGAAAACATAGGAGATTTGTTTATAGTTATGGCTGTATAAATAGTAGACGATGATAATAATAACAATAGGATGACATAGATATCGGATATAATAATAATAATAATACCCCACCTGTTGACATTTGAAATAGGAGAGAGGAATTTACATTATTTCATGTAATTGATATTGTTATTACGTCTCACTCTATCTCTTTTCTTAGAAAAATAACATAGGTACTATCTAAAATCTGAAGTCGTATCAATAATGTTTAGCAAATATAACATAGGTACCTACTCAGATGTAATATAGAAGATCTTCATAACGTAAAATAAAACTAATCTACAAATTTCAGGCACATATTATATCTGTAACAAAAATGAAATAAACAAAATGTATCATATACAGAAAGTCTGTTTTTAATATCAAAATATTTAATAAATATTAATCTTATTTTGTGTAAATATAATATAATTTGTGCTTGAAAATAAATAAGACAATATATCGACATTTTTCAATAATTTGACTTTTCTCAGCTTCTATTGACACTAAATATTATTAATTCTACAACATCCATTTTTAAAGACTGTGTGCTACTTGACGTCCCATTTATTTTTGTTTGAAATAATCTCATAAATACTCTTTTATTGAAAATTTGACAATATAACCTACTATCGAATTAACTTGTGATCCATTGACTTTTTTTTCCATTCATAACTTATGCTGTAATACTGATAGTTGTGTTGTTTTTTTTGTGTTTTTTTTTTTATTTTTTATTATGATTGTTGTGTCTTAATATTCTATACTTGTGTATACATCATATGAACTATGTATGTAAATATATAACAACATGTAAAAGACTAGCGCCGTGAATTGTTAATAAATAAATAAATATTTACAATATTATTAACGAAGAGGATTTCTATGAGGAATGAAAAAATAATTGCAAATATGTTGTTTGTCAGAAATGATGATAATTTACTTTGAAGAAATGTTGTATAATTTACAAAATATTATAGAGAACCTTACATCCATATTTTCAACGCAGACAACTGTTGTTAGTATCTACAAATATGTAGGTAGGTACATAATATGTTTTAAATTTACATAGTATTAATATCAAATACAAAATACGGAGAAGGAAAAAAATAAAAATATTGGAGAGCAATTACAAGGTTGCAAATAAAACTGAATGCTTTTTATATCATATACATGGATACAGTTCTGAATATATTAAAATGTAGCTGTACCTATAAAAATGAATTTTTTATTGACACTGAGAGAAAAGAAATAAAATAATATGTTGTGGTAATATATTATATATTATTAATGTTATTCACTTTCTTAGATTAAAAAATGGAATCGATGATATAATAAAAATGAATGAAATGAAAGTTGATTATTCTAATTATGAGGTTTTTGTTATAATAATTACAGAGATTCGTGTTCAGGAAACATCGAAAAACACTTAAAAAATACTAATTTTCTGTTTGAGTGAACTTGTTATGTAACCCTGGAGAAGTTTCTTAAGATTATTATTAATATTATTGATTGGGCATAAAAGTTCATTACGTGTTACCATGATCATGAACTGAGAACAATCTAGTTTTATAGACAAAGTCAGGGTCATACAGAAGGTAAGTGTTCCTATAAAATAAAGAAATGGAATGTGGTACCTACTGGATATAATGTTACATCATAATCATAAAAATATAATCTTTAGGCATTTTTTTGTACTAAATCCTTAAAATAATACCGCAGTTGATGAAATAAAATTTTCTTTATTGAAAATGTATTTTTTTCTCCTTCACGTTGTAAATTTATGAAATACTGAGTAATATGAAATTAATATTTCTGTATTTAATCATTCAATAACAATATTATAAAATAATATTTAAGCATAAAATCAATTACCTTTTCAGTTTTCACTATGTATTGATTGTCTGTATGATATTTCATGGCATTAATCCTCTTCGGGTCTTAAAAAATTATTCATTTGTTGGTACGCTCCATTGCCTAATTGAAGATGTAAAATTATTATTAAATGTGAAGTTCAACCTAAGAATATTTGCATATCACTGGAGACTCAAAAACTAATGTGAAAGTGGGGGGAACTATTTTGTTCCGGGGAATTCACAGTGAACCAAAAAGTCTTTAATTCAGTGATGCTAGGCTGTATACATTAAATAATTGTTAAGCTCCAAGAATATGTTTGATATAAAGAGAATATATAATTATATAGGTACATTTTATTTTGAAGCATATACGTTATGTGTGTATAATAATTATGATGTTATCCTATTTGAAATAGCAATTTATTTATGTAATAAATGATACTGTTTCGCATTCACTGTCGCTTATCTATGAAATGTATTTTCGTATACCGAGTAGCACATTGTTCTGTTTTTTTTTTCATTCTGAAATATACAAAAAATATATACCTACTTACATACTCTTGTAGTAAACGTTTTATTATGCAAAATACCGTCATTACGACACACTCATATTGAAGTTGTGGGAGGAATATGGGAAACATTCTAAATAAAGTCACAAAGGATTTGAAGTTACGTTATTATTCACGACTATTATATTTAATGCTTGTAAGATAGATCTTCATTTAAGACTGTTACATCTGTTCCTATGAGCATATTGTATATTTATAAAGAAAATCAATACTTAAATTATTGAATGCTTAGCAGAAATGTTAATGCTTTATTTATTGTCTATATTACTATTTGTTTTTGGTACTTCCACTTTGTAAAAATAAACTTGTTGTTTGGTTAAGTTTAAATAGTTCTATAAAAAATTTAATGGATTTGTAGAACAAATTTGTTTTTAATTTCGCTATTTAATACTACCAAGCACCGCGCCTAAGGCAATCGTAAAACATCACTCGTAAGAAATTCAATTTAATGTTGCCTATTTTGAATATCTTATTTCCAATAACGGACTAAGAGGATGATTGTATTTACAATATAAACAGTGATACCGGGTTAGTTGGAAGACATCGCATTTTAGCGATAAACTTACCCTCTGTACATTGAATTTATAATTGTTATTTTTATGCCACTATTTCACTATGTAATATTGTAACCAATGTACAGTAAAGAATAAAATAAATAAATAAATATCACTAGTAAACTATAAATTTTACTATAAATTTTAAACTATAAACTTTATCTTATTATTATATTTCTTTCTTTATATTTCTTTGTTTTTGTTGTTAGTTTTGTGTCTTAGTTGCTTTGAATTTTTTAAACTGTGGTAATATAGGGAGACTCTTGTGGTCTATATTTCATTTAATTTTAATTGTTGTAATACTTGTTGTGTTGACTGTTTGTTCCCTTCGAGAAAATAAATAAATAAAAACTAACATAAATAAATAAAACTACTCAACGAATGGAAAATACCGCGATGACATAGGAAGCAGACTCAATAGAATTATATTTTTTTTTTTCGATGCCTTACTCTCTTCACTAACTGTTTTAATATTACTATCTAAGAAAACCTTTGGAAAATTTCGTATTGTCAAGTATGTAGGAGTATCATTTCAAAATAGCCGAGTTAACAAATTGATGATATTGTTATTTTTACGATGGACTTTATGAAGTGGGGTGATATGATAACAGGAACACAGAATGCAAGAAGGGAGGTTTTTATTAGGTAGGTAATTGTTGTATAATAATATTGTCCTGTTATAGGTGTACTAACATTACGTAAGCACATAGATATCTACCATTTCTGATGTCTTTTGCTTTTACGAGGTCAGGCTAGTTATTATCAAAGGAAAATAATGTCGATGGTTTAAAGCACAGAAGACACATGTCCACATTTTACAGTTTAGAGAAAACAGGTTTTGAAAGTTTGAGATTCTTAATTAATTCACTAACTCCAAATTAATGCAGAAGATGTTGAAAATCATAATCTTTGTCAAATCATAAATGGACACGTGTTTTTTAGAATCTTCATATCTTATGTGACATGTTACATCTGTGCATTAAACAAAGTGAATTTGTGGACATGTGACATTTGGTTTTTACTAAATACTTCAATAATGATATTAACCCTCTGCAACTGACGTGAGGTCTCGGTCGGTCAGACACCGCGAAATCTTTTTTATGTAACAAAGTTGCCATTTCGAGTCCTATCTTTCCGTTTCGCTCAGTAGCTTCCTAATTTCTGTTCTTTTAGTCATCAGTACAGTAACGATGGCCGTCGTGAGTACATGTGTGGATCTATAGCTGATGGGTGTCTCTCAGACCTAAGGTCAGTAAGAAATGATGGGTCTATTAGACCTAACGTCAGTAATATATTAATATTTTCATAGTGTCTCACATACCTCAGCTCAGTAAATTCATAGAGTCTACCCAACATCACACAATAAAACTTTTTTTTTTCAATAAATAGAGAGCAGATTTCATTTAAGGCCTTGCTAGGGGTCTTGTTCTTCCTATTATGACACAGCGGGTGTATAATAGAAAATTGTCAAGAGAATTGCGCAATCCTGTCTTAGGACAAGATTTGCCAACTGCCCCTAAACAAAACGAACCTGGGACATCGTGTGAAAGAATTTTGTACAATTTTTTTCCAAGTGAATTGAAAAGAAAGATTGAAGAGTCCGATTTAACTGAAAGGAAGACAAAATTTACTCGTTGTGCATGCAAAAAATATATCTGCCTACAATGCTCGGCACAAATTTGCCTGGGCTGAGAGGACTCACTTTGAAGCCGATTTTTAGAGAATCCGCTCTAACGATTTTTTTTATTATTTTTTTACATTTTAATCAAAGTTAACAGAAAACAAATTTCTACTTCTTTTTTATTTTATGTGTTTTTTTCATTTTATTAATTTTTATAAATTGTTCTTAAAAAAATGGTGATTTTTTATTAGCATTAATTAATTTCTTGTAATTTCTTATATCGGTTTTTTTTTAACCAATTTTTTTCAAATAGTTTCAGCATATATGTCAAATACCCACAAAAAACTAAAAAAATAATCAAAACTTGTTGAATAATGGCAATAATGGAACTTAAAATGAGTGTCTGTCAGACCACTCCTCAGCAGAATAATAACTAAAAAGTCACCTCAGTTGCAGAGGGTTAAGATTTTTGGTAATATTTAATCAGGACATAGATGGCGTTGCAACCGATCTTGTACATGTATTAACTCATTTTACCTAAAAAGTGGACATGTGTCTTCTGTGCTTTAAACCATCGATGTTATGGTGGCAATTGGAATAAAAACATTCAATACAATAATGTTAAAGTAATCGGGGAACATAAAATTACGAAGGCGCTATATAAAACTGCAGAATATATTCTGTAAAACCTACACAAGGCAGCCATAGACAAAGAAGAAGAATGGGAAAACTTATAGCATGACACTATAGGTAATTATTGAGTTCTCATTGTAACAACAATGAATACATGTATGAGGAGAGGAGAAAATAGAGGAGAAAAAACAATGACAATAATAAAATACTACCTTTAATATTCCCATTATGGGGGAATAGTACATGGAAGTATTTTTTTTAAAATATGCGAATGAAATTAGGAACTTAAAAGTGATAGAAGTTTTTTTTTAAACCTATTAATCCGAATATAAAATTTATTTAATATTTACCTACATATATACAATTAAAATTGATTAAACAACGATGCCTGAGATTGAAATAACATTCATTGTAATTAACCATCTATCTTTGGCCTATAGTTATTGCCTATAGTATAGTTATTCGTAATCTTATTGAGATAAAATCACGAAATATATTTTTATAAAGATGTCATTTGCTAATCTAAGATTGTCTTTATTATTAAATACAAAAACAAAATCCTCTATTTACATTTTCCATTTCCTTATTCATTAGGTACTTTTTTTCATCATTTCAATGTTAATAATACGCGAAGGATTTAAACAAAAAAAAAAACACAGTTTTTAAGAATTAAGATAAATATATTATATAAACATCCATACATATTGTGTTTGCTTAGTTATATTAAAAAGACTTTACTATACATAAAGATTATGCGATAATCTTCTGAATGGAAATTAGGAAAAAATGGTGGGATTATAAAAAACAAAAACATATTTTTGTTAGTTCGTCTGAAGAAATGATTTTTTTACTATGTATTATCTGTTACTTGATTTCAATTATACTATAAATACTTAATATTATAATAATGTCTCGCAAATGTTACAACATAGTTAATACTCCGAAAATAAGTGAAATAAGATTATGTTTTAAACGTCCTCCGATAATATTTTTGTTACTTAAAATTGAAATGTAATACTAACATAAATACAAAATCTCGTTACTTGTCTACTACTACTATATGCCATCACAGCATAATATCTTACTGCATCTAGCAAACATGCAGGCAGTCCTCTCGGTGCCACCATAAATTTAAGATATTCATGATGGGTGGCAGATGCTAAATTTAAGATGTAATATGTCCTGGTTTTATGGAACATCTGCCTTTTACAGGAAACTTGAAAACTTAAGGTGAAGGCTATGAGACAAATAAATTCTTTGCCGGACGCTCCGCAGAAAGTCCTTTGTGCTGATTTGAAAACCAAAAGTTTACGGATATTTCATACATAGACAAAGATGTTCAAGTTTACGTGATACTAGTCATAAAATTCGGTGATAATTTATATTTCTCTGTATTTTATTGAGTTTAATGAGTTGGTAACATTATACGTAATAACTCAAAATCTTTGATATAATTTAACTCGTTTCGAATATATTGCATGTAAATTTTGGAAATCAATATACCTACCTACTCTCAGGAAAGTTGTTTATGCTATCTTTAGATTTCTTGTTAAAATATTGATGACTATTCCCTGAGGGAGCCGGGTTGAAAGCTTTTAATATTATTGTAAATATTATACTTATTGGAAAATATAAAACGTAATTTTTAACACATATTTTTGTCATAAAAAACATAAATTATTGAAGGTTGTAGTTGCGATTTCCTTGCCAAGAAAACAGCTGGAGATTTATAAGCAATTATAGCACAAACAATAAGTAAGTTGTCTGTGTCTTTTCATCTGCTCACAAAGTTAGTTGAAAACTTTGTTTTGTTTTCTTTCAAACAATATTATTACGTATATTATACTTATACCTAATACTCCATGTAATTTCTATTTAATAGTGGTTATTCCACTCTTTTCTGCTTTTTTCGAGTGCATTGTTAGAGGCAGGTATTCGTATCCTGTAAGATATTGAATATCGTCAATTCATCGATAAGTATATGATCCATCTTGAAAGTTTTTTTTTTATATTGGCAAGGAGAAGACGATTTGCATATTTATTAGGTACAGCTTATTTGTATTAATAGTGTGCTAGCTATACGCCATACAAATATGTTTTAGTATATCAAGGTCCGCAAAACTTATGAAATTTAAAGAAAAATATGCCATTCTAAAACTATTCATAGAAGGGAAGATTGAGGGCCGTAAAGGGGTTGTAAGAAGGCGGCTTTCCTGGCTTCAAAACATTCGGGAGTGGACTGGGATTAGAACTGTAGAGGAGCTGTTTTGTGCTGCCTAGAACAGAAAAGATTTCTTGCGGGTTGTTAAATATTATCAATATTTAATTTCATTATGTACATGGTTAGGTACTGGAAAAATAGGGTGCCAAAATCTAATCCTACCTACACCCTGGGTCCCATGATATCATTCCGATTATTGTCACATTGTCCATTACCTATCCCACGGTACCTACATAACAACAGTATACATACGGTCGCAACACGGTTCACAAATTCGATTTTTCATCCATTTCAAATCATAATTCTTACGACATTTAAATTATTTGTATCATTTCCTTTAGATTTTTTTTTCTTCTATCTACATGACATCTCCTACTTTATTATTGCAATTTATTTTAATTCTTGACATATTAAACACAAAACATTAATTTCATTGAGGTTCTGCACCGACACTCCAATATTTATTATTTGACTTAAATTATTATTGTTATGAAATGATTCCCTTTTGTGTTTTGTTAATTGTTGTTTTCCAACTGTGTTGTGAATGAGATATTTGATTTGTGTATTGTTTATTCTTGAACATGTAAAAGGCTCACGCCGTGGATTGTGAAATAAATAAATAAATAACTCAATACAAAAAAAATAATTGAAAGTGACTCCTCAAGAACAATCACAGCAACTACAAAATTACAGTCCACATATTGGAGAAAACAGGACGGGGTAAGTACCATTCCATCTTCACATTCCTCAATAGTCCTGTGTATATTATTTCGGATGTTCTACATCGAATATACTTGATGTCAGATCTACTTCACAGGTGGTCATCAACGTCGGTGGGGAGGGGGGGACCCGACAAGACACGTAAAAAAGAAGAAAAAGTTTATGATACGGTGGAAATGATCTGTGTATTCTATTGTGCCTACAGTTAGTTCACTAGCTATCGTGTTTATGAGATATACCGTGTCGACATTTTTTCTTTATATATATGTTATTATTATCTACATAATAATAGTATTTTTATTCAGGTTATTCGGCTCACATTGAAGTCTGTATTGTACATACATACACGCATTCGTAGGTAGATAATATAATTTCCCCTTTCCTTCCCCGATCAAAAAATATTATTAAACACCTATGTAGCGCTATAAAAACAACATCTTCACAATATTGTATGTATGTACATAGATACATAGGTATAGGAAAATAACATAAAGGAATGTAACATTATTGTGCTTTCATTATGAGTTTGTTATTTTAGGTTCATACTTTTCATTTATAGACCGTAAAAATGTATTTTTCATTTTAGGGGAGACCTTGCATTACCATACATACACAAAATTATACGTTTAGTCCCAAAAAACAGAGAAAAACAAAGAAAATAATCATCGTATATTTTAAAAAATAATTATATATTTTCCTGGCTTGAATAAAATTGTATTGCCTACTTACTTTTAATATTTTATATATTTTAATTTTCTATATGATAGTTACAGAATCATTATCCAGAGTTTTGTTATTTCGGAGTTGTTTTCAAAAAATGTATTAACAATGCCTAGGTATAGTTTTATTTTCTAATTCAGAAATTTAATCTAGAATTTTCATACATATTTAAATAGGTTTACCTTATAGAAGTACGGATGTAATCTACTTGAAATTGTTATTTAACAATAAACCTGGTTGAAATTGTTATGAATACATTAACCCTTACAGTCTTTGTACAACTATTATGAAATGATCACAGAAAATCCCACAAATACAAATTATTCCATTTAGTGAATTGATAAAATGGAATAATATCAACTCCTACTGAACAAAAATCAATATTTGTGTGCGTGTAGGTGTGTGTGACTTTTCAAATAGGTTTTATTTAATAAGGTATTATTTTAAATAAGTTGTTAAAAAGGGCAAACTTTGTTCTATTTTCAGGGATAATTTATTTGTAAAATATGTGACAAAATACTGAATATACCGTTGTATAATTTTCATGACATTAATTTATCTTTAATGGATATATTTTGTAAATCTGGATTATTTCAAGAGGTATAATTTAAGACATATTTTCTGTTTGAAATATACGAAAGATTAAATATTAAATTTATGTATTCTTACATATTTGTTTATAGATTATAATCAAAATTTATACAAATACTTGTATAACTTTTAATAAATTTTGTTTAGACAAAAAATACCTTTAAACTTATATATTCTTCTTTGCATTGTATATAACATCTGTTCTTCACTTTCTGTTCAAATTAACAAACATATTATATTATATTGATTTGGAGTGGCTTTAGGTCCTGGACAAGGGTTTTTGGAGAAAACTCGAAAGTGAAATGACACCTTGAAATAGCAAAGATTTTTCTATATTTTTTTATTAAATAAAAGAAAATTCTAAAGAGTATACATATGCTCCATACAATTAATTAAAATAAAACACTTATTTGTAGTATATCCACGGAGACTTTTTATTGGACGCGAGCCGGCTTTCGAGAGCTTCCGCCCTCATCATCAGGCTGGCAAAAAGTAAAAAAAAAAAAAACACTTTTTTTTTTACTTTTCGCCAGCCTGATGATGAGAGCGGAAGCTCTTGAAAGCCGGCTCGCGTCCAATAAAAAGTCACCGTGGATATACTACAAATAAGTGTTTTATTTTAATAAATTCAACATGAATTTCCACCAAGTACCGTCGGTTGAAAATATCAACTCCATGTAATTATTTACATAGGTATATCGTTTAAGCCAAATTCCACTTTTATCCTCGTACCTATATGGACAAGTTTCAAATATGATTCCGCATCGTATAAAACTACCGGGTGTTTATACACATTTAAGCCATTGTGGATTGTAATTTTACCTGAATCTGTGTACTGTTATTGTTTCCCAATAATACTGTAAGAGCGCGTGGCAAAAAATATTTTAACAATATCCACTTCACTTACCGAGAGAGTACCGCACAAAAAGTGCGTGGAAAATATTGTATAACAGACCATTTACATAAATATATATTATTATTTTACCAATACATAGAAATATTTGATTATGAAAAAATATAAAAATGTTAAATTATATTACAGTCACTTATATATTTTACCTAATACGGTAAATAATATCGAGTGTCTTATGTACACCGCAAGTCATCGTAAAACTCTATAGAAATTTTCAGCAGTGTCGGCAGATTTATTGGTTTAAAAGCTTTATCCAGTTGATCAGGTTTCTTATCTTTCTAAAGAGGTTGAACTGTGACATTTTTTTGATCTCTAATCTTGTATAATAAATACTTACTAAATCTTTTCTTTCGACCGCTATTTCGATAACGGCAATACAAAAAGTTTATGAATGTAAAAATAATTTGACACCTCGATAAGTTACTTAAAAAAAATGTTTTCGTATACTTTTGTAATTTTTTTGGAAATTTTTTCTTAAGTTTAATTAAAAAGTAGAAATTTTAAAACATTGTTTATTTTCGTTTATGTGAGTTTAACTTTTCGCCGAGGCTTTTCGGAACAAGCTCAATCACCAAAGTTTAATTAATACTTTCATTTTAAAAAAATCACCGGAACGATATTAATTTTATTTCCTTCATTCAATCCTCAAGGCACTGTCAATCATCATTCATTTACAAACATATGATATTGTGATACATGATATAATAAACTTATGGCTTTTTATTGGTTTGTCGAAATTTTATGGGTATATTTTTTGTTGTTTGTTCATCTGAAATCCTTCAGACAATTTTACTGAAATGTATCAAAGTTATCGATAACAATATTATGAACTCTACTCTGTGCCTCGCTATAATAATTGTATGATATTGTATGTTACGAAAGGGGATATAAATGCTAGTCATAAAAATATAGAAGAATTTCATAAGGAATATTATTTATGGCCCAAACCGAGTGAGGATCTTCATTGGAGGTTGTCAGCACAATTACATTGCTTCAAGGATTTCATTTTGAACAAAAATGTAACGAAGAAAACTTCTATAACAAAAATGTAAGCAACTAATGTTTTCAAAAAAACTAAAATTCTGTTGAAATAACTATCTCGGTATTTTCAGAAAAAAAAACTCGTATATGGAAATGTTCATATTTAGCTTGAAAATTGTCATTCCTTACTTCTTATACCTACAGATTTTTGTTTTGAGTAAAGGAAACGAAAAATTTTATCCACTTCACGTAGGTAATTTAATAAAATGGAAAAACGTAAGAATATAATAATAATAATGATACATACATTCATACAAAGGTATATACTAGTTATATTATATGCATGTATTTTAGAATCTGCATAATAAAATCATGCTTTTATGGTATTGTGGACTTTACTGTTCAAATTTATAGATTTCGTTTTACATATTCACTGTCTCCCATCTTTCAGAGTAAATATTATGACTTCTTATGAAAAAATTTAATAAAATATTCTGTTATATAAGATAGTTCTTAGGTTAGACTCAATAACGATTTGGGAATTTTATGATTATACCTAGTTGAAAATTAAACTAAAAACTATATACTGTGAGAACGATGATATATACCTCCGAAAGTAATATTATAATCAACCCGAAGAATTTCCGGTACAGAATTGGTTTCCCACTCATTTTGTAAGCTTTCGAGTGTCCTGTAAAAGGCGAGTGTTCGTAAATCATTATGTTTAAGACAAAAAATAACAACAACTTAGCCATGCGGCATACTATCCATCCTCGATGTATTTTTATTGGCATGGAGAGAACAATCTGTATGTTTGTTGTTTGCAGTTAGTCCGCAAGCTACCTCACTTTTTTGGATATGCCGCAATGGAAAAGTGGTAGTAATATTTAATGCCTTAAATGAGTTTTCATCATATTTTAAGTAATTTATCTGCAAAACTAACGCCTTATATTCATTTTATTTATTAGATAAAATAAAAAGCTTCTGTAATTTATTTAAGTTTACATGACTCCATCATCTGACATGTTTTCCTGTAAGAGTCAATCTAAGATACGAGTATTTTCTTCGATCATTAAATAAACAACATAAATTCAATCAATTCTGGGACAGCATTAATAGTTAAAAATCAATTATAGTTAATGGACGAGTAATCAGGAACCTAATGCTAATACACTTTAAGTACAGATACAGGCTGAGATAATAAAGGTTACAGAAGGAACAATCCTGGATATTGCTTAAATATGCAAAACTATTAAAAAAAAATTATTCGCCTGGTATCATGCTACACAATAATCAATAAAAACTTAGCTAAAGAAACAGCATTCTTAAATATTATAACTGTTATAAATTATTATTTATTTGTTTATTTACAAATATTCACGGCCAAAGCCTTTAACATGTTAAACCTCTGTTTACATACAAAACATGTAAACAAAGGAAAGATCTGTTACAAAAAAGACACAAAACAATTAGACTAAAGAAACGAAAGTTTTACAGACAATATAACAAAATTAAGACATTTTACATCTTAAATTCAGCGATGAGGTTTGCCACCCATCCTGGATGTCTTGATTTTGTGTTGGCGCGAGGAGGACAGTTTGCATGTTTCTTGCATGCAGCTGATCTGCTGGCTGCCCCACTTGTGGGATGTGCCGTGATGGTGTAGTAGTAGTAGTAGTAGTAGTATAACATTAATCATGTTATAATTATAAAAAAGATACAAAATGTAAAAAAAAATTTGGTAAAGACATTACAAAGAGAAATCAAAGGTATATAAATGTCAAATATAGTAAAAAGTCAATTAGTTAAAATTCATAAGTTAAAAATTTGGTCAAGAACATTACAAAGAGAAATCAAAGTGGTATGAAATTGTCAAATATAGTAAATAGTCAATTAGTTTAAATTCATAAGTTAATAAAAAATTGATATAAAAAAATATATAAAAAAATTCAAATAATAGAGATCAATTAAAAAACATAAGTTTAGGATGCATAAAAACATAAGTGGTTAAAAGTGCAATATTATAGATATTATAAAGATATTATTATAGATATTTACCAGTAAAGAATTGGTCTCCCACTCTTCTGCGTAAGTTTTCGAGTGCCCTGTAAAAGGCAGGTGTTCGAAAAAAATAAGACATTTTACATCTTAAGAGGAAACAGACCGGCCGTTTTTCCATACAAAAATAGTCCCCTGTTTTCTCCCTGGATAATACCGGTAGAGTCATATTTTTTTTCCTGAGCATCTATGGTTACTAATAGCATGTCCCTATGATTTCGTTTTTTTCATAAATTATTTATTAAAAAAGATACAAACGTTCAAAAACTTAAAAAAACGACCGGTTTTTCAGCTGAATTCAAACATCCAGAAAACATGTTTGACTAGATTTTATAAAAAAAATGAAAACATAGAAACACAGCTCAAGCCTTATTTTAATTTTTAATGAAAAAAGTACTGAAATCGGTTAAGTTTTGGAGAAGGAATCAGGGGACTACGAATCGATGATTTTTGTAATTTTAATAAGTATTTTCAGTCCAAGCTGCAGTTGTCTCTATCGCACTTTGCGGGGAAGGGAGGCGCGAAGGGAGGCGCGAACTAATACGTATACATTCGTAAACGCTATTGTGTTTGTATACGTATGGTGGAAGGTAGGGGAGAACAGGGTAATGGGCGCCTACTAAAGGAAAGTTTTAATAAAAACCACGTTTGTAAAAATTCTTGTAATTTTTATTTTTTTCGTGACATTTTTATTATAATATTATGAGAATCATACAAATATTAATAATATTGGCAAATCTACAGTTTTATATAAAAAAAAATACTATTCCGTGGCTAATCCTTTTCTCTCTCTTACTGCTAAATGTCGTGGTATACGACCATCAATTATTTCTGGTAACATGCACTCGAAGTAAAACGTTTCTAATATAGGTTCCATTTTTTGCCAAAATAATGTGTTGTGATGTACGTATGGTGGAAGGTAGGGGAGAACAGGGTAATGGGCGCCTACTAAAGGAAAGTTTTAATAAAAACCACGTTTGTAAAAATTCTTGTAATTTTTATTTTTTTCGTGACATTTTAATTATAATATTATGAGAATCATACAAATATTAATAATATTGGCAAATCTACAGTTTTATATAAAAAAATACTATTCCGTGGCTAATCCTTTTCTCTCCCTTACTGCTAAATGTCGTGGTATACGACCATCAATTATTTCTGGTAACATGCACTCGAAGTAAAACGTTTCTAATATAGGTTCCATTTTTTGCCAAAATAAATCGTCTTTTTTAATTTTTTCGTAAAGTAAGCCTTTAGAGCTCCACAAAATAAAATAGCAGTAATTTCGGCCAGTTATGTGTAATTGCCCCTGAACTTGAAAGTAATAATTATGATTCCTCTTTAATTCTAGCGTGTCGTTTTTAAATATGCAGAAGTCTATTTTCTTTTGTTCTATTCCTTCTTTAGGTGTCAAATCAACAATTTTGTAAGGGCATTTTACTTCCACTATCGAATCCTCTCCAACAAGACCATCAGGACTTGCTGCCAAAAACGTTTTATGCTTATCGACGAATAATCCACATTTTGATACCGGTAGTCCGGTTTCTTCAATGAATTCTTGTATTGCTTCATCTTCTTTTTCTTTACCATATTTGGTGGCAAGAGTGCCTTTGAATTGAGAGTACAGCAAAGATTTTAATAGTCCTGTTACTGATGTTGTTTTTCGGAGTTTACAAATTCGACCGAAGTTGGATGCTGTAAGGCGTTTACGTCTTTCAACTACCCAAAACTTATTCTCGCTCTGGCCAACAGTGTTTTCTTGAAGCTCATCGAATTTGGTTTTATTTAACTCTAGCACAAATTCACTTTTTTTTTGCTCAAATATCTCGGGTGGCATATCTGGTTCTAAATCTAACTGACCATAATTCTCATCAGGTCCAGTAACTTTTTTTCTTTTATTTGGTATGTCTTCACCGAACGCAATTTTTTTCTTTCGGCACCTTTCTGTGTTTATTACGGAGCGCCGTTTCCTCTCTATGAATTGTTTGGTATACTTGCCAGGGCTACAACCTTGAATTTTTTTTGATAGGCGTGAATGGATAGCCGTTTCACTATTCCACGACGTTACTGCACCAAAACACCGTGCCTGGTATGAACCTCTTGCAGTGTAGTTAACCCTTTTGCCACCAATAAATTTAGCAGTCACATTATTAAATTGCTCCACTGTGTTATTGGTAATGTCTAGAATAAGGCTTTCTGCATTTGATGACAACATTAACAGGTACTGCTGAATATCCGTCCATATTCCACAAGATTGCAGATCGGGCACCAAATTTATGTCATTAATATATTTTTCCGGCTTACAATAATAAGACGCGCAATTTCTATGGTCTCCAAATACATGGTTGGCGGCATTTTTGATGTCTATTTTAAGGTTTCTTACTTTATCTCCGTGATTAGTATTACCTTGTTCTTTTCTATAGTTTACAGCTCCAACCACTGCCTTCCTAATGCGCAATACGTTTGACTCCACTTTTTTTCTTAGGTGGACTGGAACAAAGCCTTTGTGGTTGATTGTTTTTTTTCCTAATGCTTTTATTTTATTACAAAAATTGCGGAGCAAATGGTTTTTGCACTCAATTTTAGTAATAGTGAAGTCGTGCCCATATGGTTTTTTCAATAGCAATTTTTTCATTACACTAGAGTCACCATCTCCGATAAGTTTATTATATTTTACTCCATGCATCTCCATACTTTTTGCAAACCCTTCTGCTATTATATCCGCTTCCATTGCATTAGCGCTGTCATTCCAGTTTTTAAAGCACCTGTGTTCAGGGACATCTGTACCCAATTTTGCACTTCTAGCACATATACAGCAGTAGGAGTTTCTAACTCCAAGAAATAAAACCTTTTTGGTCTGCAGTCCAACTATACAGCCAGCACCAGACGCCGAGCTAAATCCACTTTTATATGAACGTTTTGCCCACGATCCATCTGCAACCACTGATATTAGAGGGCAACCATCTTTGTCTACATCACTATTCAGGATAGCTAGCCTTTTTTCTTCCTGGCCTGCTGCGATCATCTCGTCTAGGGCACATTCTTCAATTTTTGGTGTCAGACGTTGTTCGACCTTCGTGTATGATCTATTGCTCATATTTGGCATATTTAACACACTACATATTTCATTTAATTGTGCATAGCCATTTCCAGAACAGACTATTCCTTCTACAATAGCGTCATTTACAGAGAGTTTCAATTTTGGATCTTCACTGTATACCATTTCATTCCTTTTGCACATTTTGCATTCAAAATTATATTTGCTAATAAATCCATTTCGCTGTTCTCCTAAGAATTTTAAATCAACAAACGTGCAATTTGTGTGTTCATGCTTGATATTTGAAAGCTGGTTAAACAAATATATTATATCTACAATTCGACGTCCTTCTAATTGTTTATCCTGATCGACTTCACCGGAATTGCTATCATCGGCATCACAAAATGTCATTTCAAAATCAGAAAGTGTAGACTCTGAGGATGAGCTTGCATTCCCTTCAAATACTTCTCGATTCTCCTTGTAGGTTTCACGCATTCGCGATGAAGTTTCTAAGTTTTCCTTGTTTTCATCACTGCAACAAATTATAGAAACAGTATTTATTATTTTTACTAAACATCAGGCCCAGCGTAAATAGTAGGTAATAGGTATTACTGTGAACATGAAAAGAAATTTGGATACTCGGCTACATTAAATAAAAAAAATACCAACCAGGTGATTGAACGCGATGCGGAATGGATCTGGCGCTTTATACTAAAGTGATGTTTTCTTCTTTTAGCGGATAAATATAAACGCTTTTTATTCCCTTTTCTTTTGCCCATTTTAGGACAAAGTGAGGGTTTATCTGTAACAAAAATATTGAGTACTTATTAGAATAACATTAAAATTTTGTACCTGAAATAAATTTTTAAACATATAGATCATATTTTCAGTTGACTGTAGGTATTATTATTAGTATTAGATTTGCTTTTTTCATTCTCGCTTAGGTGATCCTCATTACCTACATCTCAATAGATACACAAGCAATATCGTAGGTAGGTATGCAAGTAGAAAGCTGGCTTCCGACGCCCATCTACAAGCGCTTACCGGAAAGGTCCCTCGCGGGTAATCCGCGAAGGCAGTCTCTATACTCTGTGCCGAGTCAGCACCAACAAGCGCTGACAAAACAAGAAATACAAACGTCTTCATCTGATGAGCTCGACATTTTGCACGCTACTCAGAGAGACTGCCAGCCATCTTCTACAATATCCGATTTCTAACTACATATATGTTAGACTAATTGTTTCCCGCGACTTTATCCGCGTAATTTATAGCCTATGTGTTATTCTGATGTACCTATTGTATAAGCTATAATATTGTAAAGTAAAATTTAAATCGATTCAGTAGTTTTTTGCCTGAGAGAGTAACAAATATCCATCCATACATTCATAGTTACTAACTTTCGTATATTTCTTACTTCTCAAGTTCTCACTAATATTATAAATATTATTAGTAAGAAGTAAAATGTAGAGGTTATCGACATAAGGACCGGCAGATTAGTGCCTGTGGTAGCCAGCTTTATAAGTGTAATTTATTTCATGGGGAACTAATATAAATAGTCAAAGAATTACATACTTCAAAAACTACTTACGATTTATATCCTTTCGACGAGAAAGTCCAGTAAACAAAAGCCAAGGTCAAACGAAGAGCAGGTAGATATACAACACGAAACAAACACTCCTCAAACGCCGAAATCAACTTGCCGACTTCGAAGTGCGAGTATTCTAGCTAGCTAGAGGCATGATTGATGAGAACGTGCCGGGGGGTGCGGGCGGGGCGGTGCAGCGCGGTGTGCCACGCACACATTGACAGACACACTCACACTCACACAGCCCGCTTGTTCGGGCATTGCGCGACAGCAATAGATTTTAGAAATACCTATTTATCATTTCTCTTCGCCGTGCTGTTTCCTCTTAAATTCAGCGATGAGGTTTGCCACCCATCCTGAATATCTTGATTTTATATTGGCACCACGAAGAGGACAGTTTGCATGTTTCTTACATGCAGCTGATCTGCTGGCTACCCCACTTGTGGGATATGCCGTGATGGTATAGTATAGTAGTATTTACCAGAATTTTTTAAAGTTTTTATCCACGTACCTACAGTATATTAAGTATGTAATGATATATGGGGTATGTATTTTATATCCTCCACTTTTCTTGTCTATACACATAACTACTATGTACTAATATTGAGATAGATGGATAATGTGATACTTAAGATGTTTATACAAATAATAATATTTTGGAATAATTTACCATTTTTCTCAAGGCGAAAACTAACATAATGTAGAAAAATGTGTTAGCTTTCCGTCAATATGTAAGTTTAAGTGGCTGCATAGTAATAATTTATTATGTGTGAAGCGGTGTGATTGTGATAAGGAAATGCGAGCAAATAGAATGGAAAACATCTGAATATAAGAAAAGAAAATTATTTATAAAAAAGGTATATTGCACACACTTGTAATATAGAAAATATTCCATAAACGATATTTTGACACATGATACAACATTCCCAAAATCGTAGAAAATTTGAAATTTTTACGTAGAAAGTATCGTGCATACGGTGATTTAGAATTAATTAAAAAAAAACTGGATATGAAAATTGTGGAAAGCTATTATCATGTATCAATTTTATTTCTACAAGCCACCGCAGTTGTGAGATAACCCTAATGGATTAAATAGATTTTCTTATCTTCTTACATAAGTTTTTCACCTTTGTTTTCGTGAGAAAAGTTAGTAGATTGGATCATATCATTTAAATAATGATTTTTTTCATAGTATTGCTATACGTAGGTATCTTTTTACAAAATGTATTCTTTTTATGCCTTATTTGATCATTAAAAGTCATTAGGCCTCCTCCCCCCCTTTCCTTCCCAGTGTGGTGATGTCTACACGCGACTACGTCCGTACAATGTTTTATCTTTACTCTAATCACACTTTTTCTTCACACAACTTTCTTATTTCTATTCCTTTTAATTCATTTCCTCCCTTTTCTTTCTAACATTAGGTACGTACATAACTACATACTCTTCCTAATAAAGTAAAACACTGAAATAGCTTTTCTTTTACAAGTCACATTTTGAACTTTGTTATAATTTTTGTTCTGAATTATTTTTATAGTTAACAATAATCTAAACAACGTGGGTATTTCATTGTTATCTCTTGTGAGGTTAAAAAGGAAAAAAACAGCATAAAATAACTTTTTATTATAGGTATACCTTAATTTTTTTTAAAGATATAGATATTTGGGTTTTTGTTATAAACCCAAATACAACCTTTTACACCTTTCACAATTAGCTAAATTTTTTACTTCATAATTTTTTTTATTTCAAAATATGTACTTCGCACATTATCCTTTGCTTTGTAATTTATTTAGAAAACATCATTAAAAAAATAGAAGTTTGATTGTGAAACAAATTCAGTGGGTTATTTTTATTTATTTTTTATTCAATTTACGGCTCATATAGCCATTTATAATATATATACATATATAAACATACAAATTCACAAATCGGTGTTAAGTAATTCAAATATATATAACTAAAATAATAACAACAACAAAAATGCAACCAAATATCATCAATAAAAACAACCATATATAAATAAATGGATGAAATTCTTATAATTAAGTAGAAATATTCCTGCCAATTATAAAGTTTTCTTTATCAGTTTATTTTATATTGTAAGATGCTTATCAAAATTTGTTGAAAAATTATTATTAACATTAGTAACTACTGTTGATGTTTCCCTAAATGAAAATATAAGTTTTTTATTACACAGCTGATCTATCTCTGAAAAATTGTAATCAGTAATGATTTGCGAGTAAAAAGTAGATTTCCTTAATATTGGATTTATAAAAATACACATTTTATTTCTAAGTCTCTCTTATGTAGAATAAAGTTGAATAGAAAATGTTTTTTTTTATAATTATTATAAATCCCGTAATAGGTTTTTAAACCGTTATAAAAGCAACTTTTTTTGAATAGTTAGAACTCTATCAAACTAAAACTTTAAAGGAATGTATTATTTGCAACGCTCAGTACTTTAAATTTTTGTGATTAATAAACAGCTTACTTTATTTGAAAGAAACATATACCAAGAGGCACATCAAATACATAACATAACATACATAGAAATTTCACACAGATCGAACTAGTCCCAAACTAAGATGAATCTTGTATTATGGGTACTAACGCGACGATACACACATATACAATGCACTAAACACATATAGCAGAACAACAAAAAAACGACGTTATAAACAAAGATGCGCCCTATTACAGGCGTAATTAGTTAGTCTTTGAGTCAGCCGCGGGTCCCAAAGCACCCCAAAGCACCCGGAAAAAACCCAAAGAGCGCACAAAAGTACACAGCAAACAACAGATGAATATCAAGTCTCTATTATGTACCAAATATACTTCTATAATAAGGAAAAATCTAAAATAAAGCAAAATTAAAAATAAAAGGTTTTTGTGCAAGGAAAATATATGGATAAATCTTCATGTATAACTGGGTGTATGTGAAAGGTACTTTGGGGAATTCCGTGTTTTACTACTATTAGGTTCATATTCCAATCCTGTTGATTGCTTTCGATATGAAGGACGGTCACGCCTTCATATGTGTGCAATTGCATATGGGAGAATATGAAGGGGAAAAAGAAATCAAACTCCTCGATTGTTCCTAATAACATACATCGAGAGTTTTTCCATCCAAACACGAAATAAAAAGTAGTTACATAGAGTCAAAACATAAACCTTCGATATCCAATTGTGTCAGTACCTACTCATATAAGGCCTAAAGTTTTGTAATAAAATTTATCGTCAGCAAAAACAACGTGCTTTTTCAAAAAGCTCAAATGTCTCGAACATAATACGAGTACATGCTATTTTCTCTTTGTCTCATATATTATCTCCTTTTATTATAAGAATCGATAATAACGTCTTTATTTTGTACAAATATCGTGTGTTTTTATATGATTTAATTAATGAAAGCTCTTGAAAAATATCTAATTGTTAAACCCATATGTTTTTATGTTGAATGTTTTATTTGGCACCGTCTAATGGAGCATCCATCTCAAGGGCGCGGAAATATAAAAAAAAGCGTAATTGAAAATTATAAAAAAATAAAAAGTATGTTTGAACTTTCGTAAAATTGCCACCTCTTTGTTATAAAAAATATCCAAAAATGTGTCTTCTTTTGTATAGCAGGTAGTATGTTCAAGAATCCTACATTATATTTTTACCTAGTTGTGTACTTTCTCGCAATACAAACGTATTCCATATCAAAGGTAAAGTGCTGATTTATTCTATGGACGGTGTTGTAATTGTATTTTCTTTCTTCTGAGAAACTGGAAGCTGCTTTTACTTTTATGTTTTCCACAATCTAATTGTTTTTCTTTAAGATCTATACTGCCTTCCTTATACATACCTATTATACTTACATGAAATTCTAATGTAAGAAGACACAAGTGTTTACATAAGAGCTATATACAATGATACAATAACGTTTCTTCGTTACAGTTGAGATATTCAAGGAACTTTACATTATTTTTATCAAAGCGACACATCTTACATACCTGACTCATTTACAAAAACAATATATCTGCAACAGTGCTTCTGAATGTTTATGCTTTTCTACTTTTTAAAGTATGCCTGTACAAAACATTTTAACAATTAATGAGTCAGTACACAAGTAGCGAGAGATATTAAAATGACGAATAATATATAAATTATTTTACATTTTTCAGATACCTACTATCTAAATATTTATTTTAACAGATTTTAAAGCAATCAGTTTCAAAATAGGTATTATGGCGACAAAGGCAGACCCCACCACCATGTGGGACTAATAATTGCCCAAGAAGAAGAAGAATAGTTTAAACTTTTAATAACTGTGAAATAACTGTGTATAAAATAGCTCTTGCCCTGAGGATGCCGGAAGGCGATTGATTAAATACAGTTTCACCATGAAAATTTACAGTATTTTTGTGTACATTTTAAATGAAGAAGAAATAGAAACATACAATTATTAGAACTTCATAGCTACATACATCACACATAATATAATATATCAGTAATATCTTATTGTGAAGAGATTTGGAATATTGTTTTCATCTGATTGAGTCTGATCAAATGATTATTTCATATACTACAAAAGGAGATTATGAACTTAATACAACTAAGTAGGTACCTTCCGCCTTATACTAAGACCGTAATGTTATTAAATTTACTTCACATTGTGTACCTATGTGTAGATATTATACAAAAATATACAATTGTGTTGTATTGGATTGCAAAGATAAATAAACACAGAAAATATTATTTTCGTTAAGATATCGATAAGTACCTCTATAATTATTTTAGTTCATAGTTTTTTCAAGAGGTTTTTTGTTCTTAAATACTTAAATGTGGAAATATTTTAATTGAAGTATCTCGCGTTGTGACCATGTACACTCTGTCGTACACGATAAAAAAAACTAAGCAAATATTAAATAGGTAACGACATTAGATATTGTGTGAAGTCATGGAGTCATCCTTAGCAAACACTTATAATGGATGACATGTGTCATCGCTGAATTGAGATGTTGAAGGTGAGGTTTTATGGTCACCTGGGGAATTATTAATGTGTTTTACTATCATGATGGAATAGAAGGTACAAAACATACATGGTCGTTTAATTATTGTTGTATAAACTCTTAACATTTGTATTATCTTTGTATCCAAGTTCAGTGTCATTTTTTGTGACAATTATCGCTTTTATTGATTACATCATAACAAAACTGTCCATTTTATTGTTTGTATTGTTCTTAGAATAATATATAAATACTTAAGTAGGTATTGATTTTGCAACTACAGTGGTACCTTGACAAAGAGTTTTCTGAAATACGAGCCGTCGAGCGAGCGATGTTTTGCTTTGAAATACCAGCAATCGGATTAGCTTTCTTAACTCATTTCCGAAACATTCTGAAAGGGAAGAAGAAACATACCTCCTTGGATGTGTGTTTTTTATACTGCCTACAGTTGAAAGTGAGAAACGCGTGGCAATAAAGACAAAGACAGTGAAGAGAAAAGCATTGACGAAAATTAAGCGAAAGTACAAGAACACTTTATAAATCTAGTCTATTTCTTTACATTCTCTTTTTATGTTTTTGTATAATATTTGTCATTTAAAAATATATTTTTCTTATTCAAAAACAAGTTACAAGAATAACTGGGGTGACATTTTGGGGGCTGGAACGGATTAATGGTAGCTCAATTCATTTCAATGGGGAAATTTGCTTTGAGATACGAGTAATTTGAAATACGAGCAAGAATGTGAAACAAATTAAACTCGTATGTCGAGGTACCACTGTAGTATCATGATTGATTAATTTCCATTAGTTTGAAAATACAATGCTTTTTTTCATGAAGTATGCGATGTTGACTAATGTCCATTGTAATTGTTTATTATCGTCTTAGAGTTTATTGTGCACTAATGAAATTATTATGAATCAGAAAATTTTAAGATAAATAACTTTTTTGGAATTAACAATCAACATTAGGATCCAAATTTATCGCGAATAAAATGATGCAATTTTCACATGAGTGCGTATGTGACATTATTTTATAGAAGTTATGTCGTAACACGAATTTACAACGGCACACAATGTAGAAGGCATTACTCACGTATTCCATAGAGATTCAGTTGGATGAACTAATATTCTAGTAATATTGTTATCAGCCAACAGAGTTGTAAACAAGTTAAATGAACATAAACAAATATCTAGTAATTCCTACGTAAATACATAATGTAGTGAATTTCAGGGTAAAATTCATTGTAAAAATATAGGTACTCATTAGGTACATGGGCTAAAGGCTAGTGTTAAAACCTCGTAAATAAAGAGTTTTTATGTTTATTTTGCTCTGTGTACATCTTTTGACCAGAGCAACTTTGTAGGCTGTTTATAAAACAATCCTTTTAGTACAAAGTAATCCAAATGTCTCACAAGTGAGATATATATATATAGTTACCTACAAGGTACAGGGAAAATGTTTGTATAAAATGTACTGTAATTTACACAATGTTAATAACTTAATAATATTATATTACATATGTAGCTAAAATAGTATTAATAATATGGGTAGGCACTTCATTATTTCAATATTTACCTCAAAGTAGGTTCCGGTTTTAGAAAAGGACGATGACCTTAAGACAAAATATGTAATTAATTTCTCCAACTTCCTGATGAACTTTGAGAGAAATATTATATCTTTTGTTATGATATCTATAATTTTGATAGTTTTGATAATTTAATAGTTTTGATATCTATAATTTTATATTAGTTAGATACTGTTTGATGTAATATTTCCGATAAATTACTTTTCAAAAAAAAAAACATAAAACGTTACTCAGTTGTAATTAGGGACGCCATTGTCTGTACAAAACGTTGTTATTCCTAGTAGAATTCTACGTGACTAATTTCAACTATTTTTACTAAAGAGGAGGTAATTTGGAGGAATTTAGTTATTTTCTTCATTCTGAAGATTTCCTTTGAAAGATGTTACTTAAGACAATAAAATTTACTTTCTTTTCAGATGCTTTATTTCGTTGGAAATCATCAATAAACATCGTTTCTAGTTCTGTTCAATAAATAAACTTACTGTGTTAAAATTATAGTAAATTCTGTTGTAAAATAAAGATGTAAGAAATAAACTAGTTTAAACTCAATATAAATTTATTAGTATTAAAAACATTTCACATTTTATTAAACATTTCTCCTGCTGTGTCGTAAAATGTTTTACATTTTCTGTAGGCCCTTTTTTTAATTATACCATGACAAATGACATTAAAGCTGTGAGTGCTAGTTTCAAAATATAAATTTTTAATACTTTTTGTACAATATTATTGTAACTTTCGTACACTTGTTTACGATTATTTTCACTTTAATTTTTTTGTTTACCTACTCCATATTTTTTTTTTCGAAAAATTTGAAAATATGGCAAGTACAAATTATTATATTCCCCAACTGAATAATCTAAAACAAAATATAACAGAGAAAAAGTGAGACGTGTAATACACAATAGTGAAATAATACGTGAAAAGTTGTGAAGTTGAAACACACAAATTTTAAGTCTTATTTAATGCTAAGCACTGACATCATTGTATCACTTAGGCTATAAATTGTATGATAGCTTATTCCTGTCAATTAATGTTTGGCCTCTTAATTAAATACATGAATAACTAATTTAATAGAGTAAATAATTTGGAGAAAGTACTACTACTACTTCTTTTTCAGATAATTTGGGTATTTGATGCCTGTGTTCTCCCAGTGCTCACCTATGGCTGTGAAACTTTTGTGTTCACGAAAAGAATTTTACACAAATTATCAGTGACGCAAAGATCCATGGAAAGGAGAATGCTGGGTATTTCACTGAGAGACAGGAAAACTAATGTATGGATCAGAGAAAAGACCAGGGTCGTCGATGTCGTTCACAAAGTTTCTAGTCAGAAATGGAGTTGGGCTGGTCATGTGGCCAGAACCACAGACTCTAGGTGGACAAAGAAAGTTCTGGAGTGGAGACCTAGAACAGGCAGAAGAAGTGTTGGTAGGCCTCAAGCACGATGGTCGGACGACATAAGACGGGTTGCAGGGGTCGGCTGGATGCGGTCTGCCCAGGATAGAGAGCTGTGGAGATCAATGGGGGAGGCCTATGTTCAACAATGGACGCAGGGAGGCTGACATGATGATGATGACTACTACTACTACTACTATACCATCACGGTACATCCCACAAGTGGGGTAGCCAGCAGAACAGCTGCATATAATAAACATGCAAGCTCTCCTATCCATGTCAATATAAAATCAAGACAATCAGGATGGGTGGCAAACTTCAAAGCTGCATTTCAGATGTAAGAAGTCTTAATTTTTTCGAATACCTGGCTTTTACAGGACACTCGTAAAACTTACGGAGAAGAGTGGGATACCAATTCTATATATTCAAAAAACTGTTTCCTCTCATACCAGTGGCTCAACTATTGACTGAGGAAATTTTCAAAAAAAAATACCATTGCATTCTAATGTAATATTTGTCTACTATATAATATTGTTGTATTGTTGTTTTATTATTGAATAAATAATAAATAAATAAAAATATCGGGTGCTCTACGGGATAAATATTGAAGAAAGTATAAAGTGAAAAATATCTTTTTCATGCTCTTACTTTATTGCACCAAACAAGACAATCTCTGATTTTAAAAAAATGTGTTTACAAAGACGCAAATTGCGACAGATTTGTTTATTTGAACAAAACTTGTTAGCAAAATTGCACCCAATACATGAGTGATGCTGCATAATATTATCATTCTCGTGTGACAGAAAATGTGATCTGATGCATAGAATTGTGGTGCAGAGAATGTTAATATTATTATGTGCGAAGTATTCACACAGGCCGGTGATGCATCACATAATAATATTATATATGTAATATGCAAGAGATGGAGTAATAATAATATAGGACTGAGTTACTGTGGCGTGATATAATATAATATGAAGTGAGTGTGTGAAATAGATTACCTACACCAATAGGATAACGTAGGTTTGCTCTAAAATGTTAGATTTCATACATTGTCACAGTTATAAATGAACTCTGGTGTAAACGAATGCAGTTTGCGGATATATGAATAATGAGGGAAATGTGAGAGCTTAGACATTGTATAGGAGACAGATTATTTGACTTTGATAAAATGAGGCTGTGATAATAGAAAACCAAAGTGATATTAGTGTGACAATATTCATTTTATACATTATTAAGAATGAATTTGAAATCCTTAGCCAGACTTACAAGGTTTTTTGGCTGGTGTTTTTTAATTATTTTTTTTACAGAACAATTCTTGTGATCATAATTATTTTTAACATGAAAAACAACTTGCTCAGTATTTAATATTATAATAAGATTTCACCGACGAATTTATTTCCTCTCTCTCTGTGGTTCGAGTAAAGTCTTGCATTTGTATTTCCTCTCTCTCTGCGGTTCGAGTAAAGTCTTGCATTTGTATTTCCTCTCTCTCTGTGGTTCGAGTAAAGTCTTGCATTTGTATTTCCTCTCTCTCTGTGGTTCGAGTAAAGTCTTGCATTTGTATTTCCTCTCTCTCTGCGGTTCGAGTAAAGTCTTGCATTTGTATTTCCTCTCTCTCTGTGGTTCGAGTAAAGTCTTGAATTTGTATTTCCTCTCTCTGTGGTTCGAGCAAAGTCTTGCATATTTTATGTTGCACTCTATTGTGTTTATTTACAGTATAATATATTATTATTATTTAAAGATGGGAAAAAATATCTTAGTCAAACATCAATAACAACATAATATATTTCAAATCCATTTGATGGATTAAGATTCCTTATTACTAAATTTCTTTATGCCATCAATTATCTGGTTTCATTTTTTTAGATGCATAGTTCTAGTTTATTTTCAAAAGTTATTGAATTAAAATATTTAATACTCACTGATGCCCTTCTATTTCAAATTAAGATATTATTATAATTAATGAGGTTTCATAACTTTATGAATCAGAGAAGCCACTTTAACCACTCAATCATTATTTAATTTATATTGATAGAAAAGGTTAATCGGGGAACTTCCTAAAATTATTAATTGAACTTGTTAAAAAAACTAGTAATAAATAAGACAGTAGGTATGTATATTTGATAAAAAGTAATGAATGATTATCCATAAACGCGCATGAAAATAGTTACTATAGTTTTTGTTAAAAGTTATGAGAATGTTTGAAATTATTAAAATGTTTAAGTTTCTATTTTGCAATAAATAAAACAAGTGTTTTATTCTACTATTGATTTATTCGATGAGAGAGACGTCTTTCTCATCGAATAAATCAATAGTAGAATAAAACACTTGTTTTATTTATTTCGATATGGAATTCTACTACCTAAACACCGACACAGTGAATTTCTATTTTGCATAAAAAATTCACTCATAGTATCACAATAGTACTGAGAAGAAAGCCGCAATTTATATTACCTAATAAAGCGTGATGCAGAGAGAAAGAATTTTCATTTAATCAAGTGCTTTTACATTCAACGTAGTTTTTTTTATTGACATAGTTGTAAACGTTCACAAATAAAAACGTATTTTCTCTAAACAAAGTCTCATAATACTTCTAAACTACTTATGACATAATATCAACCTACTCATTACTATGAAGTGTTTAAGTATTATTCAGTAGTACCTACATGCATACATACAATGTGAGTGAGTGTGAGTACCACTAAAGGTCTTCACACTCTATAATTCTACACACTCTCCATGTTATTAATGATGGAATGTGGAAATAGACTTGACAGTTTGTTGTAACACAAAACTGGAACAATTCCCTAAGAATGTGGAAAGTGTGATAATAAACCAGTGTGTCACTAGATGCCTAACATGTAACTACCTATATACCTACCTGATGATGTATACCTACATATCAAATGATTTTATTTACAGTATAATGTCTTGACTGAAATGAACCTGAACCACAATATACGAGTATGTATGTTATATGATGTGAGTATCTCAAAACCAGCCCTAGACAAATTGCATTTGGCTATCGACTACAAACGAACTTTTTGACAATGTAGGTACCATAACATTATAATTATTATGTACCTACATTCCTATGTGGCTGGTCCGTTGCTGTGGAACAAAACTCCCTAGATTTGCGAACTCTGGAAAGTGTGAAGGTTCAAGACAGTGTTAAAAACCCTATTGTTCAGGAGGTGCTATGATTTTTGAATGAGCCCTTGCGGTGGTTTTACACAAAATGGCGCATCATAAATAAGTTATCTAGTGATTATTATTGTCGAAAAGTTCGTTTGTAGTCGATCGCCAAATGCAATTTGTCTAGGTGGGCAGAACAATAAATAGTAGGTACATATATTTTGTTCTCCGGTATAATTTATTACAAATCTTTCACCTTTCCATTTATTGTTCAATTATTCCTAAAAAATTGCGTCGACTCAGTCTGGAATACAACGAGCTATTCATGTTTTTGCATTGTGTTATAAATATTGTATTTAGTTATTGCTTAAATTTATAAAATATGCAAAATTTAAAAAAAATAATAATAACGTATTAAGCTGCTGCACAATGTGTGACGTTACTGACTTTTTATTAGTAAAAAAAATCACCACATTAAAATTCCCTGTCTTTGTTATGCACTACAAAGTTTTGTACATAACTAAGTTTTTGTACTACTAAGTAGGTAACTTCTTTTTTTAAGTTCATAAATAATAATATGATATTGATAATGCACAAAATCGGGAATAGAGACATTGAGGACTAAATGGGAAATATTTCATCAATTTCAAACAATTCTCTTAAGGCTTTAGTTGCGACTTTTGCACGTGTTTTTCCCTCTGAGAAAATGTATTTTCTACAAATAAAATAATTTTTATATGGGATAAAAGTCATGTGACATATTCAGTGGATACATAATATTATATAGACTAATCACGTATTCATACATTGATACTTATGAAATAAATTCCAGCTATCTCACAATCCCAATATAAACGATAACTCTTTGGATATTGGGAGCTTCTTGTGCATTTATATTTTGCGATAATTTTTGTCTCTTTCTTCATATATTGCCATATTATCACAGCTTTGCCTTACACAACACACAAAACTTGAATCTATTCAATTTCACAAAATACCCAGTGAATGTTTCAGCTCCCCCCTCCCTCTTCCCGCTCTCTTTACATGACATCCTCTTTCTCAACGTAACAACAAATTTCTGAATGCCCGGGATTTTATTTTGTGATGTAGAAAATGTCATCGCTTCCTTTAGATTAGCGATGAATCCGCTGACATATATATAATGTTAATATATGTACATCGCAGAGAAAATATAAAAATATATTTTAGTTCTAGACAGAATAATGTAAATAGGATGGTAGAAATAATATGGGACTCCTGATTTAAGTGAATCCTGCAATGTGGTACAATCATTAGGTAGGTAACAAAATATCTAGCTCTAGTTTTATTCTAGTATAAAGATACATGCAATTACTTATAAAGCTAAGGTGATCATGTTTTTCAATAATTATATAATTTGAATATTCTTTATTGATAACTACATTGGGACTACATTGGGAAAAGAAATTCTCGTTTCCATGATGACTAATAGTTTACTTCAATGCAATTTGAGTTCGTCGGTAGCCTGGAGGTAGAGTCTCGGCCTTGTGAACAAGGGGTCCGGGGTTCGATCCCAGGTGCCGGCAAACTCCCCTTTCACAACACAAGCTTTTAGCTTACTGTGAAAGGTGTATAAGGTTGTATTTGGGTTTATAACAAAACCCAGATATATCTTTTTTTAAAAAAAAAAAAATATTATTTTCTCAGTAAAAATGAGATAAATTAATATTAACATACTTTGCATGAAATTATTTCACGTAGAAGAAAAAAATAATGTAAGTTAGAAATTAAAAACGAAATAACGTTCATTGCAACACCAGTAACTGTGTTTAATGAATTTATTTTAATAATAGGGTCAAGTAGTGTACCTTCGAACGCGTGTACCTTCGAACAGTCACAAAAAATCTAAAACGGTGAAATATAAAAATATTGAAACACTGTATTTGTTAAGATTTTTCCATTATGGCAACACTGTTTTAATATCAAGCGCGTAACTGCCAGTGTGAGTTCGCTAATGTTTCTTAAATATTTTCGATGCAAAAAGTAAATTTTTCATCAATGTTCTCTAGTTTATTTAGTTAAATAAATGTTATATTTTTAATGTTTGTACTACTTAACATGAGGAAACATTAGATTCTTTTTGTTATCTAGTATTTTATTTTGACATAAATAACTTCAATTTTTTTTTATCGATAATTTTCTGTATTTATGGTCTGAGTGTACCTCCGAACAGAGGATTGCGTGTACCTTTGAACTGTTCGAAGGTACACACAAAATTGGATATCTTTAGTATGATCAATTTATTATTGAGTGCCAATAAGTAAAACTGGCTAAAAATGATTCCAATTCCAACAGAACATTTAGAGAAGGCTGTTGAATAATGCCGAAAAGGAATGTCAGTAAGAAAAACGGCTGATGTGGTTGATGTTAAGCCCACAACAGTATTTAAATATGTAAAATTGACGAAGAATTAAGATGTAATCCATATAGAGCCTACCAATTATATATAATGGGTTACAGACCATTGGATTGGTCTGCAACGAGTTTGGATTTTTTTTCCATTTCTCCCTATTCTCAGCCAGTCTTTTCAGTACTACGTATGAGCCACAGTTCATATCCCTCTTCAGTTGGTCCATATAGGCGTCTCTTGGTCGGCCTCTGCCATTTGTGCCTTCGGTCCTACCTTCCGCGATGGCGATGAGCAGTCCTGGGTGCCTGATGTTGTGGCCAATTCAGTTAGCTCATTTTTGGCTGATTCTCTTAAGGAGTTGCCTTTTTTGCCTACCCTGGTTAACACTTCTTCGTTTTAGACATGTTCCGACCAACAGATCTTCAGCATTCGTCTGTAGTACAACATATCAAAGGCCGCCAACCGTCCGCTTTCACTCTTGCTGATGGTTCATGTCTCGCAACCATATAGCAAAATGCTCCATACAAAGGCTTTAGTATGGTTCTTCCTCACGCTTAAAGCAATATTTAGGATTCAAATATTTTAGATTGTTTGTTGAAGGCAATTCTTGCTTGGTTTATTCTGCTCATTATTTTCAATTTGGAGCGTCCATCCTGGTTTATTCTACTGCTCAAGTACACGAATTCTCTAACTGGTTTGATACTCACTCCATTTATGGCAATGTTTGCAAAGACCATGTAGAAATTAAACGAAGAATAGCAACAGGAAACAAAGTATTCTTTTCTCTTCTTCCAGTACTCAAGTCCAAAAGTGTTCACAGGAAAACGAAAATTACCTTCTAGAAAACTATAACTAGGACAGAAGTGACTTATTGGTGTGAAGCGTGATCAATGGTAGCAAAGTCTGCAGAAGAGCTGGATAGATTTGAGGTGAGAGTGCTAAAGAAAATCCTGGGACCCGTGAATGATGGCGAAACCTGGAGAATAAGATTCAATGAAGTGCTATATAACTTCTATGAGGCTCCCAGACTTTCTTTACATGCTAAATTAAACAGGCTAAGATGGACCGGACATGTGCAGGTTATATCGTCTTCACGGGTACCAAAAAGAATCCTTGAGGGACATCCAGGTGGAAAAAGAAGAGTTGGCAGACCTAGGCTGAGATGGAAGGATGAGGTGAGGAAGGACGCAGATGGAGGCGAAGGATTATTATTTATTGTTTTAATACTTCTGACAAATAAATTTCAGGCATTTAATAAATTATAAATGTATTTTGATTCAATTTCCGTAATCTCGGTTCTGTTCGAAGGTACACATCAAGGTGTTCGAAGGTAAACACACGAGTGTACCTATGAACAAAAAGTTAATATTTTGTATAAAATAAGATTTTGAGGGTATATTTTTTTAATTTCCAAAATCTGTTGAATGTCTTTTGTAGCAAACATACTTACCTATCTAACGATGCAATTATTTTTCTGGTATGTTGAATACTTATTGAGAAAAAAAATATTGAAGTTCAATTAACGTGTTTTGTTCGAAGGTACACTACTTGCCCCTATATATTCCTAAGAATGTACCTACTTAGATACTTATGATTCCCCTTGTGATAGTAACACTGCGACCTCTAATCTCATTACCTTTTTGGGAAGGGTTAATAAGGGATGAAAATAAATATGTCTTTTTGTAAAAATCTCCCTGACCAAATGAACAACCCTTTATAGTAATAAACATTACATTCTTTTATTATTATTATTAAGATATTCATCCCCCTCCTTCCTTCTTTTCTATTTCTGATGTTAATTTTCCACCCTCACATACCTGCCCCTAAGCAATCACACCGTTCATTAAACATGAACAAATAAAAATAATAAAATCTTAATAATATTTTACTAACTTCATGATATTATCTAATACAATCTAAAAGTTTGCCATATTATCTGATGACTAAAGTTTAAACAATCATAATTGTTCACATTATTGTTATTGTATTAATTTTAGTTAATATTCGCTTTCGCATATCTCAATAATTACTTTACTAGTATTTTATACCTATAGGTACCCTGGTACCTACACCTGTAGGTACATCTAAAACTTCTTAGTCAGATGAATCTTAATCTTCGCAGTAAAATTTTGCTTATTCATTTATGACCAACAAGATACCTCAAGTCGACACTCGAAGATAAAAACAAAACGATTTATAAAAACAGCCTACAACGGAAGGACTAACAAAATATTGAGAAAAAATACTGGAAAAACAGGTTCCTCGATCATTGTTCATAAAGATACAAAGAGTAGGTACATAGATTACAGGCTTACTATCTAAAAAGCTTCAGGTATTTAGACAAACAATAATAATGTGTCATTGTTTTGTTACCGGATTATTTAACTATTATATACATTGGCAATATAATTCTACAGGAAATACACCATCTACTTATACAAAAACAGTGAAAGTAATAACTCAAAACAAAATATACAAATTTTAAGAAATTAAGAGTGAATGTTTAAGAAAAGAAAAACCTTTTGAATAACTGCGAAACTAAGCTTGAATAATAATGTATGTACGAGGTCTGCAAAGAGTTTGGACTTTCTTCTCCCGAGTAGGTACATACATACCTACTGCTTACTTTGGTATTTAAAAATTCGATTCTAAAGGTAAATAAGTTTGTATTTTTTTCTGAAAAATATGAAATAGTAATTATTAGAAATGAATGATTGAAAATTATTTTTGAAAACAGCTTGTAAATTATAAGTCAACATTTGTTTTTGAGATTGACTTGAGTAAAACAATTTCTTTTCTCGGAACTATTGCGATTTATTTTATATTAGTTACGAAGATTTGATTTTTTTATATCACAAATTAACGTGAATACATAAATACAGATATTTAAATATGACCGAGCTTTTTTATACAAAATGTCGCTTGTTCAATGCGTGCATCATCCCAATCCTTCTATATGGCTGCGAGTCTTGGCACTTAACCAAGGCTCAAGAGCGGAAGATACTAAGCTTTGAAAACAAGTGTCTTAGAAGGATTTTGGATGTCAGATGGTATGAACATGTTACAAATGATGCTGTGCGCCGGCGCACCCAGCAGAGACCTGTAATCTCCGTAATACAAGAGAGACGATGGTCCTGGCTGGGACATGTTTTGAGAATGCCCAATGATAGTTGGCCAAAAAGAGCACTGTTCTTCCGTCCGCAGGGGTTCCGTAGGCCCGGGCGTCCCTCTTTCACAATACACCGTTCCTATGACAACGATATCAGAGCGCAAGGAATGTCGTGGGAAGAGGTGACGCAATTGGCACAGAGACGCTCTGAATGGAGGAGGCTGGTTTCTGCCCTGTGCTCCCGAGAGGAGCGTTGGGGGCGATGATGATAATGATTTTTATACAAAAACATTTCTCATTAATTACAGAAAAGAAATATTCTCATAACAATGAATGTAGGTAGGTACATTAAAAAAATGGAAATCTTGTATTTTAAATTACAGAATTGTATGACATACTCGTATATCCTTTTTCTTTAAATATTATTATGCTTAAATAAATTTTGAAAGATTGGTTAAGTTTTCTAAATTTTCATTTAATTATTTTTAAGTAGGTACCTAATAATACAAATGCATTTAGATGTTGAAACAGTATCGACTCCATACAAACATAAATAAGTTCACAGACATTCACACTATGTATGTATGTAGCATAAACAAAACAAAAATATTAAAACATATCTAGGTTCAAAATGTAAAATATACACCATTACATAATATAAACAATATAAAAATAATATTTAATTGTGATGCTATGGCGAAATGCAAAAGCAAATAATTTTTATAATATATTATTTACAACTACAAATAACAATATCATTATTTCAAATGTAAATAAACATGCGACAATAATACTAAAAGCGACGGGTTAGCTCTCAATATAATATGTCCCACATACCATATAATATGCAATACATACTATACACATGCAGTTATCCACCCATATCAATGCATATAATTATTTACAAATATAGTATGCAACTACAATAAAATCCGCATTATCGGAAAAATAAACAAAATTTAATGCAATTTCAAGAGTCAACATTTCAAAACCTTAAAATCCTAACGCACACAAATGAATGATTTTACTGATTACAATACATAGGTACCTACAATTAATTCAAAATTCACAAAACTCAGAGTTTTATATTTGTTTACCATTTTTGTATCATCCACAATTGGGCTGACAACTATGACAAAATGTTAAGAAATAGGTACTTAATCTTAACCTTTACCTTAAAAAAAAACTTTTTTGCCTTTTGATTTAAATATGTAGGTAGGTACCTACATCTACGGCGTGAGCCTTCATACAACAGTTATTATATTATTATGTATGTAAGTTAAAATAATAGTAGTTTCCTGTTTTTCATATTGACAATACATGTCCCTTAATATCTAATAATAATAATATGTCAATACTCACAACACAATTATAAAGTAGAGCACTAGGTATTTTTATGTTAACAATGAATGCACTTGACAATGAGTGGTCACTCAAGTGATGAACATACCCATACAGTATTTAATACCTGTATGTATATAATATTATATTGATAATATATAATAATATTGTTATGATAAGCTGTCTATTAACAGAACGGCATTACATTACATTACAATGGTATTCATTTATTTCCAATGGCTAATTTAATTTATCATATCAATTTACCATGCTCATGTAGATGCATTGTATACCTAAGTAGTTTGTATTCTCTTGTAAATGTCATATTATTACGAACTGCAACATTAAGTCTCTCTTCATACTGAACGTAATACTATAGTAACATCTCAATATTATTATTGACATTCTATAGTATTTTTTACATTACAGGTAACACATATAGCTGTTTGTTTGTGAAAGAAAATGAAATAAAATAAAATAAATGAAATAAATAAAATAGAATAAAATATACACTATTTTGAAATTATTTAATCTATCAATTCCCTCACGCCGTATCGCAAGTGGAGTAGGCAGAGAAAACGGAATGTCATATAGATCTGTCCTTACATACTTCTGTCGCTTATACTACACTCCTACAATTTATCATGCACGTACGTCGATTTCTCTTACTCAAAACACGGCCGTCCTTGAGAATTTTATCTACATGATCAAGCCATGTAATAATATCTTAAATGCATCCGTCTAAAAACATTCCAAAAACGTAGATGCCTTTCTTTCACAAAACACCACTCCAATGACAACGATAGCTTATTCAGATGATTCAATTATTGCACCATTTTGATTAAAGAAGGATAAATTTCGTGTCTTCCTAAAAGAACGTTGAGGTACAAAATATGTAAATATACCTTTCCACATTATAGTATAATATGTTAAATTTCTCTGGATTTTCTCTTAAAAAATTAAAACTATAAAAATTTGTTGACTTAAAATTATGTCAACAGATATTTTTAGTACGACTTAGTATAATTATCTTATATCGTAACTTTTTTTAAATAGGTTAATAAGAAATTTACTAAATACTTATTTAACATCATTATTTGTTAAGATTTTGCATCTTATACATGAATGTTAATTTGAAAGTGAATATAATTTTTTTTATGTTATAGGTACGTAGTTATGTAAATATGATTTAATTAAATGAGATATAACAAGTTCAGAAGAAGTCTCATCAAACTATTTCATAATTGTGTTGACGTACATCATACACAGATTCATGTAATCTCAGATTATACTCGAAACATTTCACATAATATATTATAATAATATTCTATTCCAACTAATCTATCTTTATTGATTGAATATTTTACAAGTTTGTGTAATGATCCTAAATAAATAAAATATATTTGGTTCCACTTTTCTTTGATATATAAATACTAGGAATTGGCTTTAATTTTGAAAACAAATATGTTTTTTTTCTTAAAACTCAGATTTTCTCATAGTTATCAAAATTCTTTGTGTAACAGTAGGCATTATAATATAACACGGTATGTCGTAGATGTGGAGTAAGGCGGCAGCGGAAGGATTCGATTCCAGAATCTCTCAACTGTAAGTTTGAAACTCTACTATCTGGCTTACATCCACCTTATACTGTGTCCACATCTACTGAACGAGTATTTATTTTTGATCTCTTATTTTGAATTTTTATGCAAATATAAGTGATTGATATAATATTTGAAAAACTGACTCGATCCTCTTTGATTGTAAATTGTTGTTGAATAGCTGTCAGCTAAGGAAATTGAAATATGTTTTTTTTTTATAAATAATGTGATTTAATTTGTCGCTTGATTGAAACTGCCCTTAGATGGATATATTGAATTTATTATAAAAATCTTAATAAGTTGCATTGATTGAGTGTCATTCTTATAATGGACATTATCCAACACTTCATAACTTATTAGATTACACTACATACATATATAATTATGTAGGTATGTAGATTTATATATAACTATGTATGCTTGGCCTGTTATTTCCATCATCCGATCCCTCCTACATCATCTAAACAATTATCTTCCTCTGACATAATATTATTGACACCGTCATCTATAGGACAGGGCTGGTTCTATGATAAATTTATATCAAGTGGTGATTATCTTTTCACCGGAAAAAAATAATAGATTACAACTAGATTTTTTTATTAAACAGGAATGATTCAGTATTATAAAATACATTTACAAAACTACGGTGTACGCACTACTATCACTGTACCATTACGGCTCATCCCAGCGGACCAACTGCATGTGATAAATGAAATGAAGTCAAATGATAAGTTTTTAATTTCCCTCCTTACAATATATCAAAATTTGATAATTAACACAATATCATACATTATCATGGACATCACACGTATGGTCTATAAGCATTCAAATTGTCCTCTCCGTCCCAATAAAAAAGATATACAGATCAGACCTCATCGCTGCATTGTAGATGCAACTTATCTTACACTTGATATATAATAACATTTAACAGAACACCCGTAATCTTACAGAAACTGACCTCTTCCTAGCCCTGGTGTTGTCATGTGCAATATTATAAAATGCTAATCCCACATCACTGAAGGTTCCACTAGGCTGCCTGGCTGCCTGTCAACTAATAACCTCACTAAGACCTTCCTCTTTCATTTGATCCTCACCCCCACTACACTTCACCTCACCTCCTTGTTATAAGTAATTTACATTTAAAAGTTTAAAGTTTAGATTGGGAATCTTATTAAATTTCAAGACTCGTGGGAAATTATAAAATATCTCGGATTGAAATTACGTCAATTCTAAAAGTTTAACAAGTGAGCTCCGTGGTGCTATCATACCTTAGCGATGAATGTAATACATCCCTTTATATTAAGAAATACTCAAGTTTAATTACAAATTATTAAGACCTGGTGACCTCTTAGCTTTATTCATGAAAGTTTGAAAATTCAATGCAAATGTTTACTTTGTATAATTGAAACCCGATATCGTTCAAATACTCTGACAACTTTTTGGTGTATTACATTCTTGTACCCTGAAATTATTTTTATGAACATAACTTCCGACGTGTGTTTTAATTATATTATTCACCTATTATTTTTTACGTTTGATCCAGGGGCTATCTCTGATGTAATGTCAATAATTGATTTGGTATACATATTGTGTATAAATTTCAGTAAAACATGAACCGTCAGTTGTTTTTCGTATTTATTTTGTAAAATTTCATATTAATCAAGAAATAAAATGTGATTATTTGTTTTACTAGTACTTTATAAAAGTGACTCGAGCTTCGACATAAAATATTTTTCTTTTTTTAAATTTTGAGGAAGATAGAGCTTGAAAAAGACATTAAGTACATGTCAAAACTCGAGTCACTCTAATGGAGTACTTGTAAAACTAAATAATCACATTTTATTTCTTGATGAAGCTACAGGTATTCAAAGTATATTATAAAATTGAGTGGGATATTGATATTAAAATATTGAAATTATTTTTATTTGAGCGGTGCCTCAAGGGAAGCAATTAACCATAAAATTTATTCAGGCGCTTTTACAAAAAAGGTATTAATTTTATTCTATATTTTTTTTTTTAAAGATATATCTGGGTTTTGTTATAAACCCAAATACAACCTAATACACCTTTCACAGTATGCTAAAAGCTTGTGTCGTGAAAGGGGAGTTTGCCGGCACCTGGGATCGAACCGCGGACCCCTTGTTCACTAGGCCGAGACTCTACCTCCAGTCTACCGACGAACTCAACCGTAACTTTGTGGAAATGCATTATAAAAGATAATATTTAAATTAAATCAAACACTGTTTCATTCCACTATGAGATTGTTTTAATTAACTGTAAAAATAAATTAAATTAACAATACTGTATTGTGTTATTACTGATGATAACTAAATTGCAGTTGAAAACGTTCTAATAATTAAAACAATCTCATAGTGGAATGAAACAGTGTTTGATTTAATTTAAATAATATCTTGTATTAATTTTACTCACTTTAATTTCATTTTGTGTAATATATTGCCAAGAGCATGGTACAGCCTTTTGCGGTTGGGAGGGGGGGGGGGGGTGTTGTGATTTGAAGATAATTATATCCTGTACTTAGGTAATTTTTTGACGTAAAACTAAATTTTTGTGACTTAGTTACCTAAAGGTAAAATTTCTACATCAAAATAATTTTATAAAAACGATTTGGGCACTAAGTTTCATTCAATTAGACAAGATAGTTACCTACAAAGTATATTACATTTACCATTATTGGACAGTAAGGCCAAAGTTTAATGGACATACCTAATGGATAAATGTTTTTTATATAAAGTTAAGTATTTTAAAAGATAACTCGTGTTTTAGATACACTTTTTATATGAATTTAAGGAGTGAACCTACATTAAAAAAACTTCAATTCATTAGACCCAACTTAACCATTTAAACCTACATTAAGGATCATAAAAGCACTGTGTGTAATTTTTCTGTGTATACTGAAAGAAATTGTCCATAAGTTTCCTAACATATATACAAAAAATATCTTTATTTCTTTATTCATAAAAAAACATTAATTTTTGTAGCAAAAAATATTATCTCATTAATTATTAACAAAGTCTTGATGTTGTTGCCTCACTTGGAACAATACACCTGTATGCAATTATCAGTAATAAACATATTATTTAATATAAAAATCTTCTACTATTAGGTATGCCATCAAAGCATACCCACAAGTGGGGTGGTCAGCAGAGCAGCTGCATGTAATAAACATGCAAGCTGTCCTCTCCATGTCCAAAAAAGTAATACTTTCAGGATATGTGACAAACCTCATCACTCAATTTTAAATATAAAATGTTTCATTTTTTCGAACACTTGTCTTTTACAGGACAACGAAAACTTCCGGAAAAGAGTGGGATACTTATTTTTTGCCGAGTGCTCCACGGAAACCTTCACTTAAATTTACATAACCGTAAAGTAACTATTTGCGCATCTGTATTTCTTTACCGAATGAAAAATGTATCGCAATTCTATTTCAAGATATTAGGTACCAACTTACCTTAATGTATTACAGGATAAGATAAATCTTCTATACAGCCAAAGTGATTGATATTATGTGCCCTCAGGTACATTCTTATGAACATAAAATAAGATAACTATACAAGTGGGAAGGTAGGTATATAATATTGAAAGGTAGTTTTTGAAAACAAATAAAATAAAGTAAATATATAATACGTAGATAGATTGATACCTTTTCTTAGAATAATATAAACTGGTTTTCCTTTGACCTTTGCAAAAATACTTTTTACCCTGTTTATCATAAATCTTTAGTTATCAGAGGTAGAAGTATAGCCACGTCACCTCATCTCGTCTCCTTTACCTTACAAAAGTTGGTTTATTATATTATTATTATTATACCATCACGGCACATCCCACAAGTGGGGTAGCCAGCAGATCAGCTGCATGTAAGAAACATGCAAACTGTCCTCTCCGTGCCAATATAAAATCAAGACATTCAGGATGGGTGGCAAAAGTTGGTACATACTTATATTTCTTTTCATTATATTTATTTATAATTATACTAAATAAGTTTGTGACAGGTCATCTCACATTTATATATTTTTTTTGTTTATGTGTTTCTTTTTGTTTCATAACTTTACACCTAACATGAATGATTTCTCTTATTTAAGATTAATATTAATACCTATATAATATATACTTTTGTAAGTTTTGTAGGTATTACTTTTCAAAAATAAAAAGATAATTTTATTGAACACAACAAAGAATCCAGATATAACAAAACATAGACTATTTGATAAAAACTTAAATCTAAACATTCTCCTTAAAGAAACAAGTCTCGTGTAAAGGATAATGGTTAATAAAATAACCGGAGAAGCAAATTTTAATTAATTTCAATCTGAGTAAAACTTTCTTATATTTTAATTTTAATATACGAATGAAATATTTCATTTTTCTAACGGACCTTTTACATGTGTATCTATAATTAGAATATTTTTTTAATTCAAGAAAATATTGCTATGTAAAAAAATGTGTCATTAAGTATGTGTTTATTAAAATATCACTATGGAGGTTACCTCGCTTATAATATTATTTATAGTTACTCACTTACAGTAAGTATTTAAATATATTTTTCATTTTCTTTAACTACCTATTTAATAATCCTAATTAAATGTATGATGTAAATATTATTCTGTGATTTGGCTGGAAGAAATCGCACACGCAATATGCCCGTCATTTATTATTTCTTTTTATTGTAACCATTTAACATGCTTCTTCACTCTAGTAATGCCAATGAATTTTATTTCCTAATAAAAAATATCACCTACTTCAATATATACCTACACACATTGTAAAAATATATTTTTATTTCCATGAATAGCGTTTTTATCCTTGAATCGCGATAGATTTAGCAAAAAGCCTTGATTCGCAACAAGTTGAATAAAAATGAAGCTTATATTATTTCAAGTAATTCATTTTGCAAGTACCTAATCATATTCTGATATTTACTATCATAACATCATAATATAGGCACGTGAAGGTGCCTACTGCTGGAATACTCGTATATCAAACAATGTACATATAAAAAACAAACTATTGCGTAGTAAGTTTAACATTGAACTTCTCTGCAACAATACTTGCAATGGATGAACTACTTACTTCTGAGTATATAGGAACTTAGTGTACTCATCTGAGAGCTTTTAAGATGAAGTTACATAAAAATAATATTTTAAAAAATGTGTTTAGTGGAAACCTATAAATAAATTGGTTTGAAATATAGAGGACCATTATGCAAATCATGTGTTTACTATTCCCACTTTGTCCATTCGGATTGTATGACGAAGGCGACCACCGGAACCACATCACATCACCTCTCTACCTTATTCTGCATTATACTATCAACATTATTATTATATAAGAACAATATATCTTCAAGAGGTAGAAAGATACACCAATATTATAAATATTTGTTTTATTTTAAAGAGACATTCCCGGGATCGCTTTTCCAGTTATTTTCTCGAAGATTTATTATAGTCCCCATCACCTTACAATGATGATGCAATATCTACTTTGACACGTTACTTTGGAATATGAGGCCTTTTCAAACATTTTTATCAAGACTTTACCAGAATAGTAAAACCATGTTTTTCATTTATTTCACGTTCATAATAGTACCTATTTGTTTCATCGATATCCAATATGAAAACATTTCTCTAATATAATACCATTTATTGATGACCTAGAGGTTTTCTTTTACCAAAATAGATGCAACTTTTGGAAATTTTATGTCTGAGGACACGTGGTAAATAAATAAACTTTATTGGTGTCCAAATATGTAGTATGCAACAAAATTTCTACAGAGAATAGATACCATAAGGCGTGTTTATCGCATATGGGTTTTGTTACAGCTTACCCTGATAGCTACATATATACTCGTATTATATCTATATTAAAATAGCTATTTATTACCAACAACATTATACATTATGTAAACATATTGACGAATAAATAAAACAAGTAATAAAATACATTTTCGTGATTTAAAAATTTAATCCACCGATCAATTTATTACCTTTCAACGTTCCTATCGGGAATATAGAAAAAAAAATACCAGCTTTCTACATTTGTAACGTTTTTGTGCAAACTACGTTTTTTTTATATTTTTTCTTCTCTAAATATTTTTAATTCTCTGATGTCGTTTGTGATAATATATTGAAGTCATACTAAATCATTTATATAATTTATTTTGAATATAAATTTATATTAATAAGAAATATATTGATGTGAAGAAAACATGTAAATAACTTATCGACAATACTCGTAAGTATATAATTATGTATGTAACTATGTTGATATAATATGCTAATGTACCTATATGTTATTAATATTGCAACTAAACACAATATATAGGTGATTACTAAATACAATAATGACATACTAAATATTTACTAGAGACTTTTGCGTAACAATACAATAATACATTATTATTTTTTAACAATACCCAGACATTTTTTTACCTAAAATATTTATGTGTTTTTTTTTTTAACAAAAAGTATGCAGAAATAATAAATCAACAAGACTGCAATGTCATCGCTATCTACAATCGTCGTAAGATAGTTTTATTTGAGTTTATCACTTCATGCTGTGTTCATTTTGTGTATCAGGTAGGACAGAGACCAGAGACCAGGAAAGATTATAATTATAAAAAGATGGACGAATCAAGTGGAGCAGAGCATTTTCCTATTATATAACCTGGAGATAATAATCCTGAGTGATAAGGAAATTTACCAAGGGTAAAGGGAAAGTTTCATTTTTATTTTAAATTAAAGAGTTAAGTTAGATAATATATAACAAAATTATGTTATATAGAAGAAAACGGGAAAAGTGCTAGAGGAAGAAAAAATATAAAAATATAGGTGAGTAGGTACTTGTTGTTTTGTGAACACGATAAATACTTTACGTTATTACGAATTTTTGGAGTAAAAAAACTTTACTAATACCTACCACTAAAAATTATTATACGCGCGACCAACTTTACGATAGCCTGATGATGAGAGCGGAAGCTCTTGAAAGCCGGGTCACAATTTATAAAGACACTTATTTTTATTTATTAAACATGAACTTCCACCAAGTACCTACCGTCGATCGACAATATTAAATAGGTAAAATAATGTTAAATCAACATTATTTCATATACATGTACAATGTATATATATATGCACCTACACAATGTCTAGACTTACGCTGATGCATGTATAGAAAAATAGGTAAGTATATATGAAGTGACAAAGTACAAACTTTATGACTAAAATATTCACGCATGTTTATCAGTAATAGGTTGGTATATAATTATGTAAATATACACGATAGATCAAAGAGTAACAAAAATTTGTTTTAATTCATAATATTTGACAGCTGAATTAAATGAAGACACATACTCACTGAATGAAAATCACAAAAATATACTTCTACTACTTCTACTATCAAGACATATGCCACAATTCAGGTAGCAAGTAAATCAACCACATAGTAACCTCATACATTGTATAGAAATCGTAATAGAAACGTTCAAACTTTGACGATTCTATTACAAAACATTATTTTTTTTTTATTAGAATTCTTTAACTGTCGACCATTATTTTTATTCTTTGATTGTTCAGTTAATAAAAAAAATGTATGCTTGCAAAAATAATAAATGCTGTGGTCAAACGATCCCTGATGAAAATGGTTGGTAAAACGTACCTACGTTGCATGATGGAGTGAAAAATGAGTACATTATTACATAAAACGAGGAGTGATATGGAAAGAATGCGTGGAAATAAGTTATGATGGTTTGTACATGTGAAACAAAGAGAATATAGGTGTCTGAAAAAGGAATGTTGAGGAAGCGAGGGCGTCCGAGAACCACGTGGCTTGATCGCGTGGATCAAATTTTAAAGGACGACCGTGTATTGAGAACGCGATATTGTATGAATGTAGAAGAAGCAGAAGAAATAGATATATAAGGATAGATCTATACGGCGTTCCGTTATCTCTGCCTACCCCACTTGGTCACGGCGTGACGGTATAGATAGATATTTTTATTAATCGTTTTAAAATTAATATGTAAGTTTTTCTTATTGAATTAACAATACTGTATTTATCTTAAATTAAGACAAAAGTCCAACATTGATGTGCATGACATACCCTAAATAATATTTCGAAAATCAATTCAAGGAGCATGACGTCAACGTCACTAAAAATAAATTAATTTAATTTTAATAAACACTCAATCATAATATTGAACTTTATTCTCGCGTGACATGAACGGTGTCCAGTCTAATGACATTTGCACGCTACACACAACATGATTTGTACATTTTAATATTTGACAGATTATGTCAAACATTTCCGGAAATTATTTTAAACAAGAATTTGAAATATCGCAATTCATAGAAGTACCTATTTCCTATTTTCACGTCAGGCAATATAAATATCATGTACAGAAGCATCTACACAATTCACATTATATTGGTCCTCAATGAATGATATCGTCAGATTCCTTCTGAAATAACACTTCATTTGTTTAACTCTTTCTTCAGTAAATAAGTTTTTTTTCAGCGTAATTAGTTATTTCAGCTGATAAAGGAGAGAAAAAATATTCTGATTTTAGCGTTTTATATGATAACAATATACCTACAGAGCAATAAGATTTCTTTAAACAAAGTGACCCATATTGTTGGCTCAGAAATAATCCGATTGATAAAAATGTGTTCCCTGGTACTAGACTGAAAAAAACATAAAAATATCTCCAACATAAAAAAAGTATTGGTATTTATCATCATTTATTCATGTAATTAAAATAATGTAAAGACATTTAAGATATATTTGAACAGGTGTACTTAGATAGAATAATGTTATTCATTTGTCATTGGCTAATGAAAGTATAAGCAAGCAAGCAGTACAATTCATTCATTATGTTGGCATCAGTAAGTAATACCTTTCTTAACTTTGCGTTAAGAATTTAAGTCATTTAAATACCCAGACACGTTAATTAAATGGAAAAAATATGTCGGTTTACAGCTAGGTAGGAGAATGCTTAAACATATACGATATGAGTTTTCATTGTTCAAAAATACCTAAATGAAAATTCCATAGCCTGTCAGTTAAACAATATTATATATATATGTAGGTATTTTCATTGCCCTGATAACTTATGAACGGGTGAGAGACTTTCAATCATTTAAAGAAAAATAAAATACTTAGTGTTTGAAAATAAACCTACTTTATCTGTTTAAATGTTCATAAAACAGTAAAGATATCGGAATAATGTTTTCGTAAAAAATATATTTTATATACTTAATTTTAGCTACACATATATTCCTTCATTTAAAATCTCTTTCGGGGCAAGTAAAGAGGACAAAACGATAGACCAACTATCTTTACATACCTTTGTGTTCTTGAGAATTTCATCCACGTGATTAACCTGGTTACGTCATTTTCGAACATCTACGCTTTCTTTCACTAATTAATTCGGGAGATTTTATATTCTAGATCATAAAATAAATAAAACGAAATTATTTCTTGATAATAACAATAATAATATTTACAAGTTAGATACAGACTGTTTCTTCAAAGTGAAAGATATATCTATCTAATATAATATGTACACAAGAAGAATATAATAATGATGTAAGGATATGGTAAGTAATTTAAAATTAATATCTCATTCCATTGAATTAACTCCTGTTTAAAGCAATAAAACCTGCAACATTCCCTTAAATGTTCAACTCTTAACTAAGTTTTATATCTTTCCTTTAAAGCTGTTAATAATTATATTTACCTCTAGGTCTGTGGGAAGAGGCGAGTGGATAGGAATTCAGAACGAAACTGAAGACACACCTTTTGCTGGTAGCTTCGTATAGACACGTAATATTATGGCGCCTTTGAGGTCATTTCATGAGAAACGGCAATTAATAAATTGTCCAAAAACATAATATATAGGTATGTAGGTAATTACACATATGAAGACTGTTGAGGAAGATATTACACAACTTCAAATTTATTCATTTGGTCAATAATGATAATATTGTTAGAAACGCTGAACTTCCTTAATCTATATAATATAGATATAATCTAATCTATATTCTGTTATTATTATATTTTGTACATGGTAAGTGACGGATACTTCCTGAAAGCGTATCTTATATACTAGAAGATGGCTACCACAGACAACATCAAATAATTAGAGAAACTATAAGAATCGGACTTCAATGTATAAAATTATACGATGGCTTCGAACAAATATTGAGATTCTTATTAAGTTATCGTCAGACAGCGAATTACAATTATTTTTTTCAAATTTCCCATAATTTGTCTTAACGGCGACCATTTCATTTGAATATTTGCATCTTAAATCTTGTGATAATCGCGCCGAGTAATTAAGCGGGTAATTTGAGATATTTATGATAAAAGGTTAGAGCAGGTAGATATCTACGAAACGATATTGCATCTCTGAGGATAGTTTTTCCAATACAATAAGTTTTTTCGTACTGAGAGTGAACTAACTAACTAAATGATTGATATAACTACTTGTTCTTTTTGAATATTTTTTGATGGTTCATCATTTTCTCATTATCTACGTTTAAACCCAAAAAATATTTCACTGACAAATACTATGTAATGTACCTACCGTCATCAAATTTTCTTTGTGATATAAAATCACGGGTTTGACTTCCAAATTCAAATTAAAAAGTAATGGGAAGCAAAAAGTGTGAATGGCCTTTTTATGTGGGAAGAAGCAATTACTTGTGGGTAAAAATAAAAAAAAGGCTATTTTTATCTGCAATTTCAAATTTATTATAATGGCCACCAATAATTTTCCCAACAATAATTTGAATAAAATAGCAGTTACTGTTTCTTACATTTATATTCATAGAAACATTTATTTTTACAGACTTAATCTATTTTTTATTTTCTTACTAACATCTTTTATGTAGTATGTAGAATGATACACATTTTCATCAATGTTTCAGTTAGGTCAGATATCATTAGACCCAACGGGTCCCGTTTATCATAAAAATATATTTTATATTTCATAATCATCATCGCCCACAAAGCTCCTCTCGGGAGAACAGGGCAGAAATCAGCCTCCTCCATTCAGAGCGCCTTTGTGTCAATCGCGTCACCTTTTCCCGTGACATTCCCTGCGCTCTGATATCGTTTTGATAGGAACGGTGTATTGTAAAAGAGGGAAGCCCGGGTCGTCAGAACCCTTGTCGATGGAAGAACATTGCTCTTTTTGGCCAACTATCATTGGGCATTCCCAGATCATGACTCATCCAAGACCACCGTCCGTCCTGTATCACGGAGATTACACATCTCTGCCGGGTGCGTTAGCGCACAGCATCATTTGTGACATGCTCATAGCATTTTATATTTACAAGACTAAAAGTCGATATTTTCGACCGACGGTTATTGGTGAAAGATCATGTTTAATTATTTTTGATGAAACACTTATTTAGTTCTTCCACCGCGTCAAAACTAAAAAGAGCATAATCGAAATGGAAATTTGTCATTTATACAATAAACGGTTCATGTCTCCTATTAATAATATGATCAATACAGATTACATAAAATACACACTAATTAGGTACTCTTTGCTATATCCATCCCGTGGAGCATCCGGTAAAGAATTGGTCTCCAACTCTTCTGCGTAAGTTTTCGAGTGTCCTGTAAAAGGCAGGTGTTCGTAAAAAATAAGACATTTTACATCTTAACTTCAGCGATGAGGCTAGCCACCCATCCTGAATGTATTGATTTTATATTGGCACGAAGAGCTGGCATGCAGCTGATCTGCTGGCTACCCCACTTGTGGGATGGTATGCCGTGATGGTATAGTAGTAGTAGTAGTGTTATATATAATTAAAGTTAAAAGCTTAGATGAAAAAGAAGGCTGAAAACGCTATAAAAGCAGTAGAAATGAAGTATTTTGGCAAGTAGAAAATTAGTGAAAAAATCACTACTAATGCAGTCAGGGTAGAAAAGAAAACAATGTCGCAGTATTATTCAAAAAATTAAATTATCGAATGCAATAAACAAATATTCTCAAAACAAAAGTTTAAATATTGTAATATTTTACCAGTTTCTACCTTAATATAAATTATTGTACAAATTACATAATTGTTTATAATTTTTCATATTTGTCTAAAGCTTTATGTCAGTAATAAACAGCATAATACATTTACTACTGTCAACGTGTGAAGAAATTCCTTGAAGCCAAATTAGAATCGCAAATTGGACGCCTAAAGTTTCTAAAATAACTGAGTAATAAGAGGTTGTTAGAAATTATTTTTAAGTGGAGTTATGCACAGGACCGTTGTACATTAAATTAATTATTCCTAAATGTTTTAACTATGCTAATAAAATTTAAATTTAGCTAAGTATGTATGTAGAGTACATTTTCAAGTATTTTTGTTCAAATTAAATAAGTACCTACACATGAATCTAATATTTGCATAATAATGTTTAGGTACCTACCTACTTTATAAAATATTAAATTAAATCAAAGCGTTTTATAACATACCTAGTGAATTCATGACAAGATTTGCTTTGCATATTATATTATAAATGTCTGTCTGCGATGTGGAGAAAACAAATAAAGTAATGGGTGTTTTTTAAAATGTATAATCCATAAGACAGCATGTATAACTATAAAAAATATCTGTTTAACGAAATACTTGAACATTGTTATATTCTATTCTAGATCTATTTATATACAACATTATGTAGAATGTAGGGTGGGGTTAACGCAAAGAGGAAATACCTACAAACAATTCAGCGGAAGGATGATGTCCCGTGTCTAATTAACATTTCTACATTTCATAGATACTTAATATTATAATTACATGGAAGTAGGTGAATATTTCCCCAAATAACATCTGAACACTGAACAAAACAATAATTAAATAATGGTAGGTATGTAGGTATACATGTATCCAAATATTTATTAAAAACCTTAAGCTAAACGTATTCAAATTTCACCGTACCACGTGGAATTGTTAAAATCTTTCAAGGTAATAATACTATATATTTGTGACTATATTTAGTCTCTTTCATTTCATGAGTACCTACTTATAAATTTATTTTGTTTTACTGTATTAGAGAATGCTTGTAGAAAATGAATATCTACACTGATTCAAATGATAGGCATTGCTTCATATTACACATAAATGTTTTTTTCGAAAGATAATTTATAAAGATAATTAAATAGGTAACAAATAAAATGTAAATACGAAAATTATTGTTTGAATAAAACTTTTGCATGCTCTTGTTAATACAAAGTTTAGTTAGTAAAAAATATCTTAATACAGTAGAATTATTATTACAAAGGCTTTGCTATATAGAAGAATATAATAATAATAATAATAATATAGTTATAATCAATAGCATGGAAGATACTTTACCTACACACAAAGACAACGAATAACTTGATAACAAAAATGTTAGGAGAAATACAAAAACCATTTACTTTGTTACAATATCTACTCAATACTACACGTGGTGCGATGTTAAATAGAATAAAGTAGCATAGGTACTTATGTATGTATAGAGTTTTAATGTCTAACTATATTTGTGGGTATGTATGTTGCCCTTGTAACTATAAGGAAAAAAACCGATCCTGTAGAAGCAAAACACGAAAACTTTAATAATTGACATGGGTTCAATTTCCGGCTCTTGCTAAAATTTAGCATGTCACAAGTACTTCCGTTCTAAGAGAATGGTTACTTCACTCAATTAAACCTACAAAGTTAACGGGGATAAGGATGAGTAACAGAAATTATAGTGGCTTGGAAACATAAAACAATTGTTTCGGTAATATTATGGATATTTCGGTGTAGCGCATCTTTAAAAAATATGAATTATTGAACGGGTTGTGATGAAACGATTTTTTGAATAATTCAAAAACAAAACAAGACTAGAATAATGCAATTTGAAACAAGTGTTCCTTTCTACTATTGTTTGTTAATTCGCAGAGAGACGTCTTTCGACTTATAAGGTCATTATCAATCTCCTTATTGATAATGACCTTATAAGTCGAAAGACGTCTCTCTGCGAATTAACAAACAATAGTAGAAAGGAACACTTGTTTCAAATTGCATTATTATGGAATTCTACTACGTTTGCACCGACACAATTAATAAGACTAGAGTACTTATAAGTAGGTAGGTATGTACTTACCTACTTATAAGTACTATAAACCTACAAAGTTAACGGGGATAAGGATGAGTAACAGAAATTATAGTGGCTTGGAAACATAAAACAATTGTTTCGGTAATATTATGGATATTTCGGTGTAGCGCATCTTTAAAAAATATGAATTATTGAACGGGTTGTGATGAAACGATTTTTTGAATAATTCAAAAACAAAACAAGACTAGAATAATGCAATTTGAAACAAGTGTTCCTTTCTACTATTGTTTGTTAATTCGCAGAGAGACGTCTTTCGACTTATAAGGTCATTATCAATCTCCTTATTGATAATGACCTTATAAGTCGAAAGACGTCTCTCTGCGAATTAACAAACAATAGTAGAAAGGAACACTTGTTTCAAATTGCATTATTATGGAATTCTACTACGTGTGCACCGACACAATTAATAAGACTAGAGTACTTATAAGTAGGTAGGTATGTACTTATATGAAAATCTAACAGTTAGTTATATTTTAAAACATTATTTTGGTTAACGATGAGTAACAATATACATTTTGTAGTAGTAATGTTTGATATTGTTGGAAATGATAAATAAATAAACAACTACCGGAAAATAGTAAATACAGGTTTGTTGATTATTTATAATATAATTATTACTCCTTTGTCGTTTGAGGTTTTATACAATACAGAGTTTCGGACCCCAGGGAGTTGTAAAGATCTTTAAAAATGATAATACCTAATGAATATTTATTCCTTCCTTTCTCCTTTACTCTTTGACTTGGAATAATGCCAAATACTTGAGTTCATCTCATGTGAGAGTTTCTTAAATTGAAATTGAAATAGTTGAATATATTATATTTCTAAGTTTACCTGATAAATTTACTTTTTCCTGGAAAAGTTGACCTGAGATAAAATATCTTTGGAAGAATATTCATACATGTTATCGTAAATACCTCCACAGAATCTTTTTGCGAGGAACCTTAATAAAAAGGACGATAATGTAACCTGTTATTTTTTAATGTTTAGACAAAACAAAAAAATATTCTGTTAGGTTGAGCACAAGTGATTTTATTTGATAGGTTATATTTTTAGCGTAAAATGTGGAAGGGAGTTAATTCATCTTAAACCAAATAATTTTTACTTAATACAAAAAAATGAAGACATTTTTCATCTTAAATTCAACAATGCGGTAAGTCACCCATCCTGAATAACTTTTTATGTTAACACGGAGAGGACGATTTGCATGTTTATTACATGCGGCTGATCTGCCAACTACCTCCACTTGTGGGATATACCGTGATGGTATACTATATCTAGTCACATTTTCGGTTTAGCTTACAATTTAGAATTTATTTCATTATGTGGATTAGTAGTAGAGTAGGTAGTAAGCTACACTGGGTAATGTTCATCACTAAATAATATAAGTTCTCTGTTCACTTACACAGTTTCGTGACGATAGTTAAATTCTATTATATTACTAATATTATTATGCCTTATGAATATTCAAACTTTTAAACTTATTTATAGTATCGCTACATACCTACATAAGTAGTAGAATTCCATAATTGGATAAATTGGAACAAGCGTTTCGTTCTACTATAGATCTATAAATAGTAGACCTTAACCTTAATAAGACTGTTATAAATGTCCAATCAAAGCTGAAAATAAGATGCTAAGTCCATTAAAGTGACACGACAATGATAGTGAATAAGGAAAGTGATATTTTTTTTTTTTATTTATATCAATCACACCATAGACCCCATTATAGGGCACTTGGGTTTGTCAGGTTTACAATATCAAATCAACAAGACACAGAAGCATGAAAATACAAAATTATCGACACAAGAAAAATAAAAATCAAGATAATAAAATTATATAAAAAAAAAACATACGTACACACAAGCATAAAACACTTGAGACAATATATAAATCAAGAAAAATTAAGAACATTATAGCGGCTCTGATTCGAATGTAAAGGGTTCAAATCAGAGTTTTGTCAATCGCATAAATTTAAAGCTAAATAATATAAAATGCATGAAAAAAATTAAGAACATTATAGCGGCTCTGATTCGAATGTAAAGGGTTCAAATCAGAGTTTTGTCAATCGCATAAATTTAAAGCTAAATAATATAAAATGCATGAAAAAAATTAAGAACATTATAGCGGCTCTGATTCGAATGTAAAGGGTTCAAATCAGAGTTTTGTCAATCGCATAAATTTAAAGCTAAATAAATGGTGCTAATACATTTAAAACTATTTTATAATTTATGCTAAATTGAGCACGAGGCTTCATTTAGCATATCGTCAACTGTGTAAAATGATTTTTCAACGAGATACGCCTTAACCTTTCTCTCAAACATGCCTTCCTCCATGAGTCTCACATCCTGAGGGAGTTTGTTATAGAGTCGTACACTATAGCATGCAAAGCTTTTGGACGACTTCGTCAATCTATGCTTTACCGTTCTTATGTTATTTCTCCTTCTGGTGTTATGGTCATGAAAGTCAGCATTTTTCGGGGTATTTGACAGATTTTTCTTAGCATACAACAGGCATTCCCAGATGTATGCACCGGCCAATGTAAGTATGCCTAATTCTTTAAATAAAACTATGAAATGATAGAAACAATTGTAAATCTTATTTATGTAAACGTAAAGGAAACATGAAAGAACTGCATCTTATCAAATGCTTGTAAGGCCATATCTAGCCTGATTTTTGAACATTTTGTCAAAGATATTTGTAACTCCTATTGATATTATATAATACTAGCTGACGCGGCAAACGTAGTTTTGTCATATTTATTTGCCATATACATTATATATCGGCCGGAGTTGAAAATGATTGAATTACTAATATCGCTATTTAAAAATAGGGTTTGATGGTAGAAGGGTAAAAATTTAGGGCTGAATGTATTTTTTAATGCATCACCATAAAAAAGTGAAAAAAAAATTTGCCAAAAAATAAAAAAATTAAACTTCGGGGTGGACCACCCTCAACTTTTAGGGGTATGAAAAATAGATTTTGGCTGATTCTCAGACCTACCCGATAAGCACAATTTTTTTTATCGAAATTGGTCCAGTCGTTTTGGAGGAGTATGATAACAAACACCGTGACACGAAAATTTTATATATTAGATTACGAAGACTCAAGAAGAATGTTTTTGGTCGCGTTGAAATTTACAAATTTCTACATACGTAGGTTTTATTATTATTAAGATGAAGGTGTCTGAAGGTATGTTTGTATGTCAAGGGGCTGTTTATGAAATCAAGATCGACTCTAGGGAATGTGTAACATGATACGTAGTAGACAAATAATATACTATACTATACTAAACTATACCCTCACGCCGTATCCCAAGTGGGGTAGGCAGAGAGAACGGAACGCCACACAGATCTATCTTTACACACTTCCTTCGCTTCCTCCACATTCATACAGTTTCTCATACACGCCACGTCCTTGAGAATTTGATCCACGTGATCAAGCCACGTGGTTCTCGGACGTCCGCGCTTCCTCACACCCTTTCTTTCAGACAAGTATATCCTCTTTGTCATTCTTACTTCGTTCATTCGTTCAACGTGTCCAAACCACTGTAGTTTATTCACGCGCATTTTGTCCACAACACTCTTCTTGCATCCGCTCATTCTTCTAATATCCTCATTCTTCACTCTATCACGCAGCGTTTTACCAACCATTCTTCTCAACGATCGCATCTCAGCAAATAATATTATACTGAAATATATCCTTATAGGTATAAAACAATAATATGTACGTACTACCTAGTTTCCCCGAGTTCATAAATATATACATTCTGTAATAACAACGGCCTGATCAGCAGTAAACTGCTGTGTGGGTGCGGAATATCATTCTATGATAACACAACATATATGTACATACATAATATTAGATAGCTTTATAAATAGTTTTAGTTTAGTAACCACGACTTTTCCATTGATGCGACATCCATTGATAACAATATATAACTAAAATGTTCACATACACCTACATATTATAACTTTACTCACATTCCTATCATGTCATATCCTAAATACTAACACATTTTACATTATTTTTATAAATAAAAAAATACCTTTTATGTTATTTAAGACGAACATCTGACTTCTATGTAGTTCATTGCAAAAATATTTTTCTACATTAAACTTTTTTACATATACCTACGAGTATGCATGAAAATTCAAAATTGACTATACCCTCGCGCTATATCACTAGTGGGGTGGGCAGAGAGAACGGAACGCCGTATAGATTTTCCTTATAAACTTCTTCTTTTTTTCTGCATTCCTAATAAGTTGTATCATACACACACGTCGATTTATCTTACTCAACACATGCCATCCTTAAGAATTCACGTGATGCGTACTACTTACTACTACTACTTATGGAGCCCTTGCTGCATAAGGTCGTTCACGTGGACGAAGCCTATATGCGGCAGTGGGTGCCCCCCGCGGGTCCTGAACCAGTTCCGACCAGCTCCTCCTGTCAGCCGCAATGCTCTTCGTGATGCGTAACTTTAATAAATTCACTTACAATACTTAACTACATATATATTTGTTTAATTACTAGATCAATAGAGAGGATATTTCAAACCTACCCTTCATTTCATGGTGTAGCAGAAATGCTACAAACCTAAAAAACACATAAATATACCAGAGAAAAGGCGAAAGTCACCTTTTCATATTGAAACATTACTGATACACACTCTATTCTGTACAAATGTTTCATTAGTCAACTGTTGAGGGTGGTACTAGTAGCAAAAATAAAGCACTTAGTATCTGTCATTGGATGTTGTAGTGTGGTACCTGTGAGGTCGATTAATTTTGCCAAAATTTACACATTTTTAACGTTTTTTACTTCTAAAAAAAATATTTCTACATGTTATGGTATGTATTTAACTGATATTTAAAGTATTTTGAAATAGTTTTGATATTTTATATACAAAAACTAGATTTTTAGCATTGTAGCAGATTTGCTACATCATGCATTAGTAGTACCACATATTTTGTCAAATATGACAGTGTAGTGGATAATCTGATATTTCATATTACTTGATTTTTTTATGGATGGAGAATAAAAAACTTCAGCCATTAACAGAGAAGGAGTTGATGGAATTTTTAGAAAGATTTGAGGATAGTTAAAAATGATTTTGATGCGGATTCTGATGATGAATGTGTATTGGAAACTGATATCATTCCAGGAAAGGAAGAAATTTTTGTAACGGATAATTCTGTAGGGCAGGAATGGGATGAACAAACAATTAATGTTCAGTCTTCAACTTTCACGGTTCTAGGGAAAGTTACACTAAGAAATATTTTGTGGACAAAAAAATTTACAAATGGACCAAGATCGTTTGGCTATATACCGGCGTAGAAAATCATTTCAACAGACGACTGAATAATGAACCTGACATCGGAGCCAGTGGAAATGTCATCACACTGCTCAGAGTTGTCGATAAGCATGTAAACTTTACAATATATTGTGATGATTATTATATGTCTCTACCACTTGTGGCATATATGGCTCAGCAAGGTATTTATATGTTGGGAACCGTTAGGAGAAACAGAATTCCTATTTGTAAATTGATGGAAGACGCCAAATTTTGAAAACTGTCGAGGAGCACGTCAGAAGAATATATTGCCAATATTGAAGGAGTATTTGTCTCTAATGTTTCTTGGTTAGACAACACACCGGTAACATTTCTGTCCACTTATACTGGAGAAACACCAAAAAGTGCTGTCAAGTGGTTTGATCGAAAGACAAAGCAGACGATTGAAATAGACTGTCCCAATATAATAAAGGAGTATAACGCCCATATGGACGGGGTGGACTTACTTGACAATCGCAAAGGGCGATATTGTATTCCTTTACGGTCAAAAAAGTGGTATTTCAGAGTATTTTGCCACTTAATAGATGTAGCAACAATTAATGTTTGGTTGCTTTTTCGTAGAGCACAAAGTCAACTTGGAATTCCCGTTTCCATGTCTTTGTGGGAGTTTTGAACAAAAGTGGCAAAATGTATATGTTTGATGGGATCTTTCCAGTCCAGGAAAAGAGGGAGACCCAGTGACATAGAAAATTTAATCGAAATAAAGCGACATAAGGAACCAGCAGCCAGTACACCACCAATGAACATCAGAGTCGACGAATTATCACATTGGCCAAGTCACGTAAATCCAAGGCAAACGTGCAAGTTGCCTGGATGCAAAGGATTTAGCTTCATAAAGTGTTCCAAGTGTGGAGTTTATTTATGTCTAAATAAAGAAAAAAATTGTTCTACTAAATTTCATACTAAATAGATTGGTTCAATTACTTCAGTACTACATGTCCATGTTGTAGCAGATTTGCTACACACCCCTTTTTTATAATAAAAATGGTAAATAACGAAAAAAAAATTTTTTTACTATTTTTCCCAGATTCTACTCAGTTACAGTATTCATAAGGTATTTTTTAAAAACTCAAATAAAAAATCATGAAATGAAGGGTTAAATATTCCTTAGCTTATAAATCATTGTCGTATGACTTATCAAGGAAAAAGTGAAAAAAGTTAAAGAATATTTGAATCCTTTAACTTTTCCACTTTTTCCTTGATTAGTTATACGACAATGATTTATAAGCTAAGTAATATTTTTAAAATGTGTTATACCTACACTAACATTGTAGATCGTATTCTTTATTAATAACATTATACATTTTAATATAAAGTGTAGGTACATATATATATAAGATGATCCGATTTGTACGTCACACTTCCTGTTATAAATAACAATGCAATATTATTATGAATGAATAATATTGTGATCAATGCTTTATTCTCTTCACGTTCTCTTCGATATTTTCCATTTATTTCGTACATGCCACTCTCTGCTGTTCTCTATGAAGATGTTGGATGAATTCGTGAATGGATTTCTCAGCCACATAGCTACCTTTACCTACTTTATAATATTATGGAATAACAGGTATTAACGCTCACCTCCATTTACTTGAATTCAAATACTTTTATTGAAACAAATTGTTTTTTTCTACTTCGTTATATGTTTAACGTGTAAAAGGCTCACGCCGTGTACAAGTGATAAAATAGAATAAAAAATAAAATAAATATAGTAAACACATTGAAAGTATAATTACACATTTTTTATAATACATATTATATTATCCTCAAAATTGAGAAGGCTCATGCTTGAAAGGATTTGAATTATGACTTTATCTGATAATTTTTATTTTATTCCTTTTACTATATTCTAACATATCCAGATAACTTTTGTCAGTTCTAAACTGATCAATTATTAGTTGCACGACTTTATAAATCATGTATTATTATTATTGCGTCATAGATCTTGTATATAGATTGTAACTGCCAATTGACGTTTTTATTGCAATAAAGAACAATAAGCACATATTAATACATGAATTGAACTCTACAAGTGGCATATTGATACAGCAAACTTCTCACTTTACAACAACTTACTCAGACTGTAACTTTTATATATTATATACACCTACTATATCATGTAATCATACTGTTTTATTAGGTAGATGTAATGTACGTATGTTGTAACATAACGGATGAGCACTTAATAACCTCGTAAAAGATAAACTGATAATAAAACTACAAATGCATGAAATCATGTCAAGTACAAAACATCGGTGGTAGCTACCACAACACAAACATTTATAACTAATTTATATGATATATTGTCTCTTGCATCTTAGTACATATTGTGTATAATTTTATAACTAGTTTCTAATGTATACTTTTGCTTATTATAAAATAAATATTGGTTGGAAAGAGGTTTTCAATAGGCACTTTTATTCCTTGCAAGTACCTACCTGAGAATCTACTCCTTAAGTGAATCAGCCATCAACGAGCTAACTGGATTGGCTACAACATCAGGCACCCAGGACTGCTCATCGCCATCGCGGAAGCTAGGATCAAAGGCACAAAAATGGCAGAGGCCGACCAAGAGACGCGTTTATGTTCCGACTGAAGAGGGACATGAACTGTGACTCATACAAAGAGCTGATGAAACTGGCTGAGAATAGGGAGGAATGGAGAAGAAAATCCAAATTTGTTGCGGACCAATCCAATGGATTGTTACCCATTATAAATTCCTACCCATTTTTTTCTAGAAGATAATACCGTCATACTCCATATGTTTGCACGGTTTTTCTTTTTTATATTTTTATATCTCAATGTAAGAGCTTTGCTCAATTTTAAGGGTACATAAATGTTATTATTAGTCAATGTGAAATACTAAACATTTGAATTTGAAAATACCCCCAAGAGATGCTATAAGTAGTAAAAGCTAGTACCTACACATAATAATAAAATATAAAACCGCAAGCAGATCAGTCCAGATCCTTCCTTTACCGTCAAATGATTAAAAAATGTTTGTTTAGGTAGGTTATTTATTTATTTATATGTTATTATTATTTTATTAATTGTTTTTTTTAATGGGTTAGTTGGAAGATATTGCGCTTCAGCGATAAACTCGCCCATTGCGCAAAATTATGTATTCAGTGGTAATGTTGACATGTTTTTTTTAATTCCTTGTATACAAATTTTGTGCAATAAAGATTTTTATTATTATTATTATTTACTTGAAATTTAACTTTGTATTTATTAAATATATTTACCTACTTTATAATATTATTAAAGAAAACAAACTTTAAAAAGGATTTAAGCACCTGGAAACGAATATACCAACCGATAAAATTTCATTGTATTAAAGTTTTGTTTTAAAATGTAAAAAAAGAAATAAAGGAATCTTTTAAATTTACTACAAGTGTTTTAGTTTGAACATTTTTCAGCGAGACAGAACTTATAGTTATCAAGAAAATGGTAAAACTTTTATATTCTGCGGTTATTTTGGGAAAAGCTCTCCGTATGAGATGTTTTTACTTCCTATATAACGTGATGTAAAGTTCGCTGATTTGAGTAAAAACATAATATCGTCATGAAATATGTGTTAGCACGGATAGTACAAACAAAAAATAATAGTATCATAAAATTATTAAACTTTTTTGAATGTAAGTATACCTACCTTATTTAGATTTAAAATATAAATATATATTTGGGTTTTATTATAAACCCAAATACAACTTTAAACACATTTCACAGTAAGCTGAAAGCTTGTGTCATGAAAGGGGAGTTTGCTGATATTAAAATTATAGGTTATTCTAACCAAAAATTTTACAAATGCTAAAAAATTATTGAATGTGTTTATAAAGTGCAGTTTTATTATCATTATGCCATGTCCTTCTTATAAGCTACAAATTATAATGTTGAAATTACATTATATAATATTATTTACATTATTTCTTTTCATGTGATGTCCCTTGTGGCACTACCCCAAAGAGGGTAATGAGCAGGACCAATATATATTTTATGACATGGCTTACATCCTACTTAGCTTAATATTATTTATATTATATTATTATAATTTATATTGTATGACTGTGATAACGTCTTATGTATATTATATTATATATAAAATAAGGATACAAGATTATCTTATTGCTCTATAACAATATTATTTCCCTCAGGTACATTTGTCCTACTCTAATCTATCTTTCTCTTATTACCCTTACGTCCTTACTTAGATCGCCAAGCCTTCGGTCATCTGATAATTTCCTGAATTTAGTATCGATGGCAATATAAGGGTTGGTCTCAGGTGATTTAAAATATTTATTATGTGTTTGAGATTACAAATGTACTGACAACTTAGAGGTAGGTACCAACAAAATTATATCATCTGTATAATATTGTAAGAATATAATACATTTTCTTAGAAGTAAATGGTGAGTGATATGTGAAAAAGGATTTTAAACAAATTTGATATTAATAAAAACACTGTTTACTTTTCACTATTGATTTATTACTCGAGTACTTTCTTCAATTTAGCTTGACATTTTCAAGAGAACGTGATAATAAATACTATAATCATAAGATTGGTTACATAGAATTATGTATGCAATGAGCCTTTATATTGTAATAATTCTTCTTCAGTTAAATTAATGTAATTTTACAACATTTAATTGTTGTTTAAAAATTAAAGAAAGTAACACATTACGTGATTCATTAAATAAAAATTTTCAGTGAATGGACGTGGTAATGATTACATTTGGAAATTGTTTTTATCAAAACACATTCACGATGTTACAAGTAGACGTGATTAAATTAAATAGAAGTTCAATGATAATGTATGAACGCGATAAATCATAACATTCCTGTCCCCTAAGTACTTCAGGATAAAATATGATATGGAAATTGAGAAACGTGTTGTCCGGTGTTATTTGTGAAATACGATTTATTTTCTCTTAAAATACTTGTCCATGTAAACATATTGTGTTATCTGTCGCAGGCTATTATTATAGTTGTATCTATAGAAATCATTTATTAATGAAAAAGTACCCAACTCAATATTGATATGAAATCATACTGAATGAATGGAGTTTGTTTCCATATTGTGCTCCGAATAGCGGTAACAATAGGGACTAGTACATAATCAATTAAATTCAACAATAAAACTGTCAAAAAATAAAATTTATATTTAAAGAACTCTATATACGTTGTAAGATTCAGTATGAAAAATACATTACATGTCTTAACTCGAGTCACTCAAATAAAATACTTGTAAAACTAAATAATCATTTTTTATTTTTGATGAATAAGAAGACCAGGCGACCAGTGACCACCTGAATGTGCACAATTGCCAGGGACATGAAGGAGGCAAAGTTGCGCTCGGAGGACGCAGGGGACCGGAAAACTTGGAAGATGAGGACTAGGAGAGCCGACCCCAAGTAAATGGTATAAAGGCGAGGGCGAAGAAGAAGATGAATATGAAGTTGTACAATACAACAATACCCATAAGAATACGTTTGCAGGTAAATTGAGCGAGATATAAAAAGTATTACAGTAATAATAATTCTGCTATTAAATGTATATACTTACCTACATGCTTTTTTTGCTAATAAGCCGCTATATTATTCTATGCTTTGTAAAAAATATTAATTAGTACATTAATTTATAAAAAAAGTCTGCAACATTTAATGTACCTAAATCATAAAACAATATTTTAGTTTTGATATTCATTACTATTATTATAATAATACTATTATTCATTTAATTTTTTTCACAAAAATGGGTGAAAAAAACAAAATGAAAGTAAAAAATTCTAAGCACTGTTTTGTATTGTTCTCTGATTGCTTCGTTGTTATCAAACTACTCCATAGCATGTCTCAAGTGATTACCCTTGTATACGTGCAACTGATAGTCTAGTAATAACACAATACATATTATACTGATACACCTCGATTCTATTGTAATGTAGGTAAGTGTCTCGTAGAAGAGATGTTATTATGAAAATTGTTAACATTTAAAAATTCATTATTCACTTCACATCAGTTCTTGATTAATTGCTCAGTAAAGAGTTTGTTAAGTATGAAAGTTACATAAATGCTATTAAGATAATAATAATACCAGTCATTTAAAGGTTACTAAAGGTTAGCTCTCCAGATATACAGGATATCAAAGGATTAGGCTCAGAACGCGGGTTCAAAATACCAGCATTGTGCCTGAAATATCTGTGTTCATAAACTTTTTTACAATATTACAATTGTTTATTTTAATAGATTTTTGAATTTTAATGTACAAACTAACCGGTAAATCTAATTTTTGTAAATTATTTATTAAAGATTTCGGAGTTACCCTGTAGCTGACATGACTAAAGGTATTATATAAACGGACCTAGAATGCCAAATATTTTTTATTTCTCCTGCTAGTTCTGTATATTTACGTATTTTTTCTGCGACGGTTGTTTGTATATTATGTGTATTTGGGACAGCGATGTCTATTAGGTACGCTATTTTATTACGTTTATCATGTAATACTTAATCGGATCTATTATGATGTATTTGTCTATCTGTTATTATGGTTTTATTTCATAGAGCCTGTAATTTTGATTTTCTAAAACCGGTTCCGGGTTGTATTTATAATACGGAATTACATTTTATACAATTTACGTTATAATACTACAATTATTGTTATTAAACGATAATAATTTTTTGTTTTACGGAAATAGTATGATGGTTTCTACTTTTCCTTCCATTCTGTAATTTTGCTCCGGAAACTAAAAATGAAAATCATTCGAAACTTTATTTACCTAAACATTTTTTTAGTAGACCTTTCAGGTTTGACAGAATGTAGTGATTTGAGGTTTGGTGGAATAAATCATAGGTACCTATATTCGGAAATTCCACCTTTATGCAATCACATAATTTATGTTTCAGTTACATAATATTTATTAAGATACAACCTGGAAAAAGTAATTATGGCTGGGGTTGTAGAAGGGAGGAGGGGAAGGGGCAGAGTGCCAATAAGATGGAGCGACCAAATTAAGGAGGCCACACAGAACTCACTTCACGGGGCCTTACTCGTGGCGGAGGATCGCTCAACATGGAGACGGATGGTTTAAAGAACGAGGCTTGATGGTCACGATCCTGATCAATGTATCCATTACATTTTAGTGTCAAATTTTAGATCAACTTCAATTAGGGATTTATTATATTTATTTATATCGAGGAAATTGTGAAATTCTCCTTGAGACTGGTTCACGGCTATTATGAAATGAAGAAATTTGAACGTTAGGGATTATCAATACTATCTATATTTTTTTTTAATTCATTTCAAAAAAGGTACTTTTTAGATAATGTTACTTTTTTATTTTCACAATATCAATTATTAAATTAACCTTCTTTATAGTGAGCTTTTCTTCTCCGTTTCTTCCTTTTTTCTGCTAGTCCCTTTCATTCTACGTATAATATATATGACAATTACACCGTGATTATATCACCTCAAAGGCGCTTGCCTTAAACGTTTATGCCACAGTTCTTGTCCTTCTTCACTTGATCGGTCTCTATCATTTTATACCTTCGATCTTGTCCTTCGTGATGATGATAGGAAGCCCTAGGTGTCTGATGTTGTAGCCAATCCAATTTGGTCGTTGTTGCCTGTTTTTATTTAGGAACTGCCTACATTTGGCTACCCAAACAGTGATTTTTATACATTTCTATACGTATTTCCATTTCGAAGGGAAAAGCGAATTAATCTAAAAAATATTTGATTGAAAATGAATTCTTAATTGGGCAAAAGGGGACAACCATAATTTGAGTCAATGACAAATAAAATAATAACATACCTTTACCTAGCAAGTCACATTATGTAAAAAAAATATCTAAGAAAGTAATAGCAGTTATGTAACTTAAGTTTATTTTGTAGGGTGAGAAGGTATTATATTATAGTGTTAGTGGAAATAATATAACTTTATGAGCAGCTAGGTACTTTACGACATGATATCGCACGAGGAATCCACGTAACGATCTCTAAAAGTCCAGGTGAGACGTACCTAATATAGATAGGTAACTACATAATATGTATATAAAATAAAGTAGGTACCAACATTTAGTTTGATCATTACATCATACCACGTGTATAAGGTCACCATTACAATAAATTGCTATTTATTTGGAGATGTTTTCTGTATCACATTGCTTATATATAGGTTATTAGATATTATGCAAATATTAACATTAATTGGGTATTTCTGGATAGTATTTATTTCTTTATTTGAAATTAAAAACAAATATTTTTTTCAACATTAAGAGATTTTTATTGCGAGAGATGTCTCAGACTCATCGGGTAAAAATCCAAGTTTACGAAATAATCCGATAAAATAATCTTCCAATATGTATATAAATCCCTCCATAATACAGTGACTTAATAACAACGTGCAAGAAAAGAATCAGCAAAAAAGTTATAACAAGATTAAAATATACAAATAAGCAATAACAAAAAATCACCCTCCAGTGCAACTACATTCGTATATTCATAATAATTTGTATTTTAATTTTTGTAAATAAACATCGCTTAGTTTGAATCATTCCAAGTCATAAAGAAAACATGTTATTAATATTGAATTAGTAGGAAAAAATTAATAAATTTAATTCAATAATTATGATTGGAGCGTTTTATTTGAGGTTTTTCATGTGAGTATTCCGATCGGAAATCTTTGGCGTTTCTGCATGCTCTCTTGTATTAACATAATTAATATACTTGTATTTCCGAACATGATGATTCTGTTCCGATGCAATTTATTTTCTATGTAAACATATATTTATATTGTTAGCATTGGACTATTGCAAAGTTCACAGAGAAATCGAATTGTTGTTTCAATTACTAAAGTAAACTCTATACACCAACGAGAATCAGAACTCATTTCCCAATCAATTATATTATTTGTCCAAATGCTTTGACACTCAAAAACGATAATTTATTTTATTGTATCGAGGACTTGAAGAAATACGTTAAACACGTGCTCACTTTGAATTGTATTTTTTAGTACTCGTATAAACAATTTATTTTAGTAGCTGCATGTAATGTTATTCAGTTACTTATTATGTGCCTATAGTAGGTTAAGTTCGAAAACTTAGAATGCATGTCTAATATTTTTAATTCTTTAAATCTATCATCTTTCAGCCTTCATCATTTTCAAATTTTTTAATACCTACCTATAAAAAAAATATTCAAGTGATTTTTCAAGACTTTGGCTCACTCTCTTAAATTTCTTTCATAGGATTTGGAGGCACATTGTGTAATTAATTATAACTGACAATAATTTCCAAAATCAAAATTTCAATTTTCAGGGGACAATTAAATTTCAAAACTTTATGACGCAGTACCTCTGTAGAAATGTAATGTATGTTTCTTAATCCAATACAGGAATACAAACATATGTAGATTTTTATATAGGTATATTATTATGTATAACACTAGAATTAATGATATGAAATAATATTCTCGTTGAACGTATATGGCTGATTACTTTCCTATATTCCTGAAAAGCTGAAGGCGGCGGCCAGAGGATTACGGGAATACTTAATGAAGATTGAGTGCTTGGGAATTCCAAATATATCTCCCATAAATAAAATCCTACATACTTTTACTTTTTCTATGCTAAAAGTTTTTTTTTATGAACCGTGACTTTTCTACATTATATTATTTGCGATGTTCTGAGAAACTTTTTATACAAGCATTATTCTGAAATGTTGCGACAGCAAAGTCATTATCAAACTACATTGTTTTATCTTAATTCCTTTTTTATTTCCTAATTTCTTGTATTTTTAACAATTTATCAAATATTAACTTACTTATTTTCATTTTTCACATAAAATGTTCTATCCCATACGAGGAATAATGAAAAACAAGGCATCGAATTAAAGTATTGTGAAATTTTTGAATGAATACTTCAGTCAAATGACTTTGTTCGATAATTTCAAGAAAAGGCGATTATATTGTATGTAGCCATTTTTCGTTTATAAAACAGTTCCAATTGTTAAGTTTTAATTCAATATTGAAATATAAATCTATTGGTAAGAAAGTATTCTTCCAGGCTGAGGGGCCCTGGTTGCCAGGGTAAGTTATGTTATGTCCCGAAGTTTCACCCACAAATGTGGCTTGCATCTTTAGCAGAGTTTAGTGACGCCGGCCGTGAAAGCTTAAGGTCATAAATGCACATCTATAAATATGATATTATTTTTATATTTTTACGTATTTAATATCTTGTGAAATTCCACAAAAAAATATTTATTTATATAATTTTAGCTATATGAATCTATAGTTTTTCGGTTATGTTGCGTGGTACAATCGTGGTAGAAAACTTGTAGACTCGTGGTTATATCAAAGAAAATAAGAAGTAGGTAGATGGATATCAGGAATCTCTAAAGTCCATCCCATCCTCCTTTCCTCCCCTTCATAACAATAGAAATGTTTTCAGCCACACGTCTCTCTCAAGACACGATGCTTTAAACAATCCGAATAAGTCTTCTACAATTTCCGTTCCATTTATTGTGATGTTTTCAAAGTGATATTTAAGATATTTTCTTCTTTCTTTCTTCGTCCCGATTTATTAATGCCTTCCTGTTTACGAGCGTTTTCTATTCCTAGAAATAGAAATAAATAGATTCAAAGCGCAACCCTCTGAAAATATAGTATAAAAACACACAGCTGCCTATGAATAGAATTATGAGGTCAGACGTGTTTGGAATTCCTCAGACAAACGCTGCCTGCCGATTCGATTTCGATATAACGCCCATTTAGATATAGATAGTTTCCTAATATTGCATATAGTATTACAACAAGGGCAGAGCACGTGTCCCTTTTCAAGGTTTGCTTATCTTAATGATGAGCCCTACATTCACGATTTTGTAGCAATATTATTGAATAAAAAATGCAACATGTATCAAGCAAATTTTGCTTCAGTCGGAGGATCAGCTTCATTTTCGAAAAAATACAAAACATGCATAATAATGTGAATTAAATGTTTTAATATGAAGCTATGATTATAACCGAATACACAGATGATTAATAAATTAATATGAATGTACCGACATATTATAGTGAGCTAGTAAGCTAACTGTATAATGTATGAAACACGAAAGTATAAGGCACTATTAAGTAGTATAGAAGTTTGGGTTGGTTGAAAGAAATCGCACCTTTGAGATGAACTATAATTATATTGAACTTAATAAATATTAATTTATTTTTATGTTAAATAGAAATAACTTTTTGTAAACTTTTAATGCACGTACTTACTACGTACAGTACCTACACAATTTCATATTCCCTAAGTGTGATAATATTATTGTAGAGAAGGCAGCCATATACTATTACATGAACGCGTTTCCTTATTGTTGTTATCAACCAGCTGTATGCGGTGTAGAGAAGGAAGGGGTGGAGGGGTGGTGAGCAGGGACTGATGAAATATGACACAAATAATTTATTTCAGCCTGAATTTTATGCAAATGTAAATCGACGCAATCAGCCCCTATACCTCGTAACAGCTTATATCTTGTATGCAAATTACTAAACGTGAAACCAAAATGTCACAGGTCACAAATTTTAGTGGTATTTTAAAGAGCAGGTAAGTAAGTGTGTATGTATTAGTTTGTTATAAATTATTTATTGTGCTTTCTAATATTACGACTAAATGAGTTTTTAAAAAAAAAATTAATGAGTAAAGAAAAATACAAATTCTAGGTAAACACCAATATTTCTATTTTTACTATTGAAGTGACACAATCATGATTTTTTACAGAATACGATCGCAGTGATATTTATTTAGATAATAACCAATAAACTACTTATTATTTTTATTTGAAAATGGTTTCATGCTTGAAATTAGTATTATACAGTAAAAAAATCATAATTTTTAAAAGAATTTAGGTACATATTCAAATTATACGATGTTGCAACATAAAGTGTAATTCTTCCAAGAAATTGAAATGATGAGACGTCTGGGGATATTGTAACTATTAACTTTTGATTTGAGACACCACCAGGTTCAACGTCCCCTTTCCACACTCAGTTCTCATAATTACACTTTCACAAACACTCAAAAAAGTTTTCTCAAATAATATCTGTCAATCTAAAGTGAGGTACAAATGTAAATAAGCTCCATTGCAGAATATATATAAGGTAGTAATCCTTGCGGCAAAATGAAAATGATGTGTGCATAAGATGATATTTTTACTCCTCTGTAAATTAAATAAAATATTTATTAAAGTGACTTTTACATTTGCTTTTTGGCAGTACACAATAACATCGTGAAGTTATCAGGCTTTGAAAATAATGAGATACCTAAACGATATCAGAGCACAGGGAATGTCACAGAGTTGCTCTGAATGGATGTCGTAGTTAAAAATAACAACAGATAATTATTAGAGCATTCCACATTAAATTTACTTAGTTACCATTTGACTTTTTTTTTGAAGGAAAGAATCCCGCAAATATCAAAATAACTCTATTTTGACTTCCGTTAAATTTCTCTTTGTTGACCATTTTCTAACCAACTTCACTTGCCCCTTGCCTCTTGCCTGAGTAGCTGCTGTCCGGCGCTCCGCGTCGGACAGCGGCCGAATCAAACATAAAATAACGTTTGTGTTAAAAATAATAACCAATAATTGAAACCCGTATCAATATAAACTGTACATAGTGATAAGTGATTTGATTAATTCAAGTACATCTTGTTGTATAATATTAAGTACTTGTGTAAAATGTAACTCTGTGTGTATGTTTGTGCCGAACCGGACTGTGTAATAATTGAACTACCAATAAATGTTTTTCGTTTAACTTAACTTCTGTTTTCTTTTGATCTGTGAAACCAACCTAAGAACTCTACAATTATCCCTGACCTGAGACTCAAGTTCTTCGACTGAATTAGCTGGACAATGTATAAAAAGGTGGACTGGAGTCAGAGAAAGTTTTGGAGGGAAATATAATTGTAAGAAGTTGTGAATAATTTGGGAACAAGTAATTAAAAAGTGGAATAATGCTTCTACATGGACGAGGCTAGTTTCTGCCCTGTGCTCCCGACAAGAGCGTTGAAGGCGATGGTGATGATGATGACTTCTTTCTACAAACTGCAATTTATATCATATCTTACTTAAAGGTGTATATTAGTTTTATTATGAATACCTATCATATTCATTTCTGAGGATTTTATATTTTGTAACTCTCATTGCCATATCAGCAGGGCTACTCTTGACAAAACTATACACGATCTTAATCTAGTCTTGATCTTGATCACACGACGCACGAAGTGACTATTAGCCAAAAATACACGCAAACCGATCACGCGTTAGCGGTAGTGCGGTGTTTTTGACCATAGTCCCTTCGTGCGTCGTATGATCAAGATCAAGACTAGATTAAGATCGTGTTTAGTTTTGTCGAGAGTAACCCTGCAGGTCTGTAAAAGGCAGGTGTTCGAAAAAATAAGACATTTTACATCTTAAATTCAGCGATGACGTTTGCCACCCATCCTGAATCTCTTGATTTTATATTGGCACGGAGAAGACAGCTTGCATATTTTATATGCGGCTGGTCTGCTGGCTACCCCACTTGTGGGATATGCCGTGATGGTATAGATAGAGGGAGAGAGAGAACCCTGCAGGTCTCTGACTCTGGAGAATGTCTCCCTTTCCAGTGTTATTCGAACCAGTTTTTTGTACTAAAGCTTCATAAATGAATTAATAAAGTCAGAAGAATCACTCAGTACACTTAACATATTCACAAAATTTACGTTCATAATTATATTATTTACATGCATTTTAGAAATATATATTTTTGCATATATTTGTAGATACTTTCGAGCGGGGAAAATGTATTCATTAATTTCGATCTCTTTGAAGTGATAAATGTATGAAGTTTGGTTGATTTTATTTTGCTATAGCATTTTTAAAACAATAAAATTTAAAATAATAAAAAATGAACAGTAATGCCTCGTCATTACTATACAATCCAGAGATTAACTGGATTAATGGTAATTGTTAAGGTATTAATTGTCTTTCATTAAATAAATTACTTAGCAAATAGCCATTGTATCTAATAAATACAAAATAGTCTCCATTTTCAATGGAATTCAATTCTAATAAATACTTTCAGATCAGAGATACAATGCTATTTATAATAATGACTTCCCAGAATGAACTTTAGATTTTCCAACAATATTGATTTACGATAAAAAAAAACACAGATTCAGAGTATCCTACAAGTATGATTTTCTGCCATTCCAATAGATTTCGATACTTCACTAATAAACAAAATACCTATTTTTTATCAAAACAAATAAGTATTTACCTAAAATCGAGATCATCATTTCTCATTACAGTGAAAGCTAAAAAGTGCGATGTAATAACAACTGTCTAGTTCCATAAGGACAGCTTGCATGTTTCTTACATGCAGCTGGTCTGCTGGCTACCCCACTTGTGGGATATGCCGTGATGGTATAGTTGTAGTAGTAGTAGTAGTTCCATAAATCAACTAGTCGAATATTTCAAAAATTTTGATTTAATTGATACCTAATACACAAAATCATTTTTTAATTGGCTCGTAGTAGATATTCTGCATGTTTATGGCTTAAGTTAGCCCGCAAGTAGGATACCCACATGTTATCGTACGGGTAGGTAGGTATAGTAGTATTTTAGTAGTAGTTGATAATCTATTCCACAAACCTTTGTTTTGTGATACTTTTCTTCTTAATTATCTACATTTTCTGCTTATATTATTTTTTTCAATTGGCTTCGTATCATCTGCATTTTCATGTTATGGTCATGTTAATAATTAGTACTTTAAACATGGATATATTCTTTATTAACCATTAAATACCACCTTAGTTTATTGTACATGACTGCAAAATAATTGTCTCAGGCAGTACACTGACTAGAACCTACTGGCAGTACACTACTTACATATATAGTGCGATAAATGATAATCAATGGATTATATGAAACTAAATATAGTACAATCTGCATACCTACTAAGTTTTGTATTACATTTTGTTAAAGTAATGTAGGGGTGAGGCTACATAAAACTTAATTATATCATTCATTCAGCATCTTTTCTAATCTTTTATATCCACAAAGCATTGGACGCATTGGGTAGATTTTGATGTTACCAATGAGTGATACACTATACCTACTGATCTACTTGAATAAACTGGGATAACACTACATAAGTAGACAACTACCGAACACACTCACAAAATTGAGATGCATCTGCATCTACGTGCAATTCAAGAATGTTGACATTTTAGATATGAGATAGGTCAAACAACAGACGCCATCATAATATTATATTGCTAATGCCCCTTATTATTTTACCATCGAGATTAAACTTTCTCGCCTTATTCACACCGCTCCCAGACGTACCAAAGTTTTAGCAGTTATTTTATAATAATATAAAGATAATTGTGTTTATTATTATAACATCTAGATAGAGATATCCATAGGATAATAATAACAATAATGATATGTCTAAGTGATCGTTTTATCTTATCACACACAGTAGAGATATCAAATAACATTAGCTGTATTGCCATAGGTTTGTAGGTAGGTACCTACTATCAAATGGTGATTCACTTTATTAAATATGTTTGTTAATACATAAATACATATTAGTGTATAATACGAGTTAAACAATATATTGACCTATGTACGTATCTAAATAATTGTGTATAAGAACATTATAGAAAAGATACATATAATTATATTTAGGTAGGTACCTATCTACTAAATATAGTATAACGGTATTGATACTTCACAATAAATACATAGGTGGTGTGTTAATCCTTTGGGTGTTATTCCTACTGGTGATACCTACATTGTAATTATAATGTCATAGGTATAGTACCTACCTACTTAAGATTATCACAGTGGATATATCACAGTTATGTTGCAGATTCCAAATATGGTCGGTACATTTACTTGCGTGTAAGTGCAGACAAACCTATGCTTTTACATTTTATTTTTATTATATGTTATGTTGAAGCATAGGTTGTCTGCATATCGTGAAGGTGTATATTGTGTTTAGTGCATTGTATATAATTATGTGTATCGTCCCGTTAGTACTTATAATACAAAATTCATATCTTAGTTTGGGATTAGTTCGATATGTGTGAATTTTGTCTGCATGCTATGTTATATTATATGTATGAAGTCATCGATTGCGGATACTTTGCATTGAAAATAAGCAAGAATAAAAACTACATTACAGGAATACTTCGTGCTTACTTTGCAACGTCTTTTTATAGTAGGTACGAAATAATTGTCAAAACATTGGAGTAGGCATAATATTCATACACAAATAAAATATGTAAGCTTATTTATACAATATATACCTACCTATTCAAGCTTTCTGGGAAAAAATACTCAGATAATTAAATCGTTGACAAAATCAATCATCAAATTACTTGTATTTACACGGTTATATATGACCAAAATATTTGTTATACTAAAAGACGTGACATCAGTGATAAATATATTATGAAGGTAGATGTTTTGTTTGTGCAAAGTTATATTTTTAATTTAGAGATGGGTTAACAAAAACAATTGGGCCTGTCAAAATAATAATGGACTGTGACATGAAAATTCACATTTGGGATGACATCAGGTCTGGCTGAGTTATATAGTTACACATCTGCACATATAACTACTAATGTAAAAATTACACATTATGAAAAGAGGAATAAAAGATCAAATTTCCTTAAAACAACTAACACAAAAAATATTTAAATTTATGTTTCTAAAATTACTATTCCATTAGATATATAATGTGTACTAGTTTAGCTTTAAGCTTTAATATAATAGTACATTATTATATCTATATAAATATTAAACAGCACATAAAATAAGAAAAAGAACCGATTGATTCAAGTAATACATATAAATGGACATGTACATTGTACATGGACAATTTGTAAAGCGACGATTATTCATAATATGACCTCAAGGGCGCTATATTGTGCGTCTTTCGCCCAAGTAATGCAATCAATCTTAATGGAAATAACTTTTCGATTTACCAAAAGGAAACACTTTGAAAGTTCATTTTAATTTAGAAAATAAAAAAACACTGTTAACTTTCACTTGACTGTTGTATTAAAATTAAAATCTTTTCGGACATGCGTCCATCATCAGTAATAAAGTTGATTATTACTGAAGATGGACGTATGTCCGAAAAGCTTTAAATAATAATACAACAGTCAAGTGAAACCTATCAGCGTTTTTTTTTTAGTATCTAAATTTATTATCTAAAATTAATGGAAATTTATTATTTATTCATAGGTATAGGTACTAGAAGATTTGTGTTGGAGTTGCAAGAAGCGGAGATAAGTAGTATTATTGAAATCATAAATTTATTATATTATTTATTATTATTATTTTTATTATTATTATTATACCATCACGGCACATCCCACAAGTGGGGTAGCCAGCAGATCAGCTGCATGTAAGAAACATGAAAACTGTCCTCTCCGTGCCAATATAAAATCAAGACATTCAGGATGGGTGGCAAACCTCATCGCTGAATTTAAGATGTAAAATGTCTCAATTTTTTCGAACACCTGCCTTTTACAGGACACTCGAAAACTTACGCAGAAGAGTGGGAGACCAATTCTTTACCGGGTGCTCCACGGGATAAATTTAATAGTAGGTATGATAAATCAAAAAATATACTTGATAAACTGCAGAGCGTGTTGAGATTAGCTGTTTAGCTAAAAATATTTTTTAATATCTATAACTATAATGTCTGTGACATAAAAATAAATATTGTTATTTAATAATAACTCATAATAAATTAAAATGGTATTGAAAACACCCGAGACTCCGGTTTTTATTGGATAAATAATTATATATTGGATGTTCATCGTCTTTATAGAGATTTCTTACAATCCAGATGATTCACGTAAAAGGAAATTTCTCTTTTGATTAATCGTCTAACTTATGTAGTAGGTACTTTTAAAAAATTTATGATATACTTCTAAAAATGGTTTATAAAACATAACCAGGAGACGACCTGAGTATGTAGGCAATAAAGTACAATGTATCGTGGATACCAGCAAAGGGGCTAATAGGAAGACCAAATTACAGATGGTTTGAAGTAAGGAGACGAGACATAAGGAACTATAATGTTTCACATGAGGATGCACTAAACAGAACCAAATGATGAAATAAAACAAGAAACGCAGCTTTTAAAAGATAAATCACTCGGAAAAAGATCAAGATATTTTAATACAGTTTCAACAATTTGTATTAAGTATAATCTAAAGTCATTCACCTAGCGTGATCGATTATCTTTGATGTAAGGTAAACAGGAAAATGGAAATTTAATTTACCTAACTATAAGTTTAAAATCATGTGATCCACAACAATTAACTCCTACATTATTTTATTTATTATTTTTTTACCATTCAGGCCAATTCTACTTTCATCTCGTTTCAGACAACTGAAGGTCAAGGTATAATCAATTTATTTTAGGTAAATACACTAATAGCTTTCAGTAAAAACAATAATAATTACCAAAAAATATAAGATCCATCAACTCTTAGCAATACAAATATTATATAAAAGTTTTTCCGCCGAAATACTCGTTATCTTGTGGATGAGAGCCAAATGAATGTCAGTCAAAAAAAAAATCATTTTGTTTTCGGAAACTATTTCTTTCATTTATAACTACATATAATTCAATTTATAAAATGGTGTTTGCTTAACGCGTAGGTACATGTCAATCACAAAAAATTGCGGAAATTAGGTACAATGAAATCTTATATTATAAAAAATCACGAGTTAGTTATATTTTTGTAGTCATTTGACAAAACATCTCTGAAATCTGGTCAAAAATAAATAAGCTTTTTTTATTTAAATGATTCCCGTACGGTCTGCAATTTACTGCTCAGAACCGATTCCAAAAAATAAATCCATAGAAAAGAAATTGTCTCCAACTATAGAAGCTCATAGTAACAAATATAATTTTGAAATCTCGAACTTTATCAAAAAAGAACTTACTTGCTGCCGGTTCCATATTACCTACATATAAGTCCGCACTATCAACATTGTATTGGTGACTATGAACTACTATGGTTACTTATTGTTTATATATATAATTTTTTTCTACAAAAATTGAAAGAGACTTTAATTTTTATGAAACTGGCAATAAGCAATCGACTCGTGAATCAATAAATTGTTCCTGACTAAATAAATATTAAGATAAAAATGTCACATTGCATATAGGTACCTACGTACTGAAACTCTGATGGTGTTTATAGTTTGGTGCTATGTAGATAATTATTATTCACAGTAAAGGTCCATACAATGCTGCTGGTACCAGTATAATTATGTTAACGATACACAATAAGTAGGTACATATAAATCGTTTATTAAATTAATAAATATATTATACATTGATATAAAATGGAGTCTTTACTTATGATGTTAGATTCATCTGAACGTACTCATATACTGTTCGCTTTGATTATGAAATATTGGTCTGTTATTGAAAGCTATGTATGTAAGTATGTATGTAATAATGATTCATTGTTTATCGGATTGTTGCGTTGGTGCATTGTACAATAAAAACAAAGAAATTAATAACATAACATTACATAGTCGCTGCAAAACCTAATTGATGTGACCGTATCATTATGAATTGATTCTGTACTTGTTTAATTCAGTGGTAGAGTGTTCATTAGTACTGTGACATACATATTTATTTAAATACAATATTAAAGTTATTGAATGCACATTATAAGTATATTATGAACGTAAGGTGAACAGTGCATAGCACGTAGGTATCTAAAGCGCCGCCAAGTATACCTACAATACTAGAATATTATAATATGTGTCTAGAGTATCATGTATTACACAATATGATAATGAATCATGATAGGAAATGTTTTTACTATGTAAAACATCGTGACCGTGACTCTGACCTAATCTAGCATGTTTATTGTTTTCATTTATGTATGTTTATAAACTGACTTTTGTATAGTTACCTGATTGGTGTATACCTATCACGAGATATTAACTTGATACTTTATTGTTGCGCAATTATTACAAAAAATACTATTAATGTTGTCTACATCATAAATAATTCAACTGCTTATCGATACATATATGTAATCTTCATGTATTTTTATTAAAATAATATATTATTGCACAGGTATGGTAAGCCTTTCATCCTGAATCTCATTAGGTACATTAATACCTATAGGTAAGTATGTAGGTATAAGTATTGTAATGTATTGTAACAGTAGGTACAGGTATCTACTCATTACTTAATCATTACTTCAGGGATGTCAAAACATTATGTATGTATGAACTGTGATGAGGGTATTTATATAAAACTTCACATAAGATGTAAGAAAAGTTAACGCTTCAAGTAGGCAATATCTTCAAAAGTTTTACGAAATTAATTAGTAAAGTAACAACCCAATATATATTCTCACTACTGTATTTGATTTCACGCGATCGTCAATTTTCCTAAATAAACTTTATGCAGCAATAAGATGTCTACTAAAAGATGTAAAATATTTATATTTGCAATGTCAACATTAATGTAACTGTTATATCAACCTCCGTTCATTAAATCTCCATACTTTGTCAAGTGGCATAGCTATCAATTAATTAACTGATGCCCTCACCACGAGTCTTGTGTGAGTTGTATTATGTATGATCATACCTAATATTAAATAATGGTTATCCCTAGGCACTGACGTGCGTTTCTTTTTTATTAAATTTGTGACTTATATGTAGTTGTTCAAATAATGGAACATAAAAGTTTGAAATATGCCTAGGTTGGTGTATAGAACTTTTTATACCTAATTTAATATTTTTACGTGCCTATGTAGATGATAGAAGAGAGCCTTCATTACAATCATCATCATCATCATCGCCCTCAACGCTCCTCTCGGGAGCACAGGGCAGAAACCAGCCTCCTCCATTCAGAGCGTCTCTGTGCCAATTGCGTCACCCCTTTCCACGACATTCCTTGCGCTCTGATATCGTTGTCATAGGAACGGTGTATTGTGAAAGAGGGACGCCTGGGCCGACGGAACCCCTGCGGACGGAAAAACAGTGCTCTTTTTGGCCAACTATCATTAGGCATTCTCAAAACATGTCCCAGCCAGGACCATCGTCTCTCCTGTATTACGGAGATTACAGGTCTCTGCTGGGTGCGCCGGCGCACAGCATCATTTGTAACATGTTCATACCATTTGACATCCAAAATCCTTCTAAGACTAAAATCTTTACAATACTAAATACTACTTTACAAAACTAAAGACTAAAATCATTACAATACTAGTACAATAACACTACATAACATGTAAATTCATATCAGAATGATAGATACATACATACCTACATACATACACGTTATTAATTATCAAAGACAAGGTAATTAGGTATAGAAGTGTGCCAGTTCAGTATTTTGATAAGATAGTAATTATCATATTTTTATCGGTAACATTATAATATGACAGTGTAATAATTATAGGTACCTATAAGTATAGTGAATCAAATACTTAATTATAACAATACGTGCCTAACATAAATGTATATAGAACTTTGGGAAATGGAGGAATGTTTAATTAAATAAAAAAAATCTCTGAGAACAATAAAGAAGTTTGCTAAATATTATGTACATAAAAATTATTTATGTTAAGCGTGGAGTACATGGAAAATGGTAGGTATACTTTAAGAGCAAATCTTGTCATGTATTCAGTACAATGTTAGGAATAGGTATCTTCGTGAATCATGTTCTTGTATAAGTACTCGTAACTTTCAATCACATTATATGATTGTAGTAACGAACTTCGTAACTTTAATTTCTCTTTTATTGGAGGTAAAATCTCGGCCTCATGAACAAGGGGTCCGGGGTTAAATCCAAGCTGCCGGCAAAACTCCCCTTTCACGTCACAAGTTTTTAGCTTACTGTGAAAGGTGTTTAAGGTTGTATTTGGGTTTATAACAAAACCCAGATATAGGTTTCTTTTATGTATAAAAAAATAAATAAATGAGTTATATATTTTGTTTTGATTAAAATTATGATTATAGGTATTTATTAACATCATAATACCTATGTACATAAAATGTACATATATCTACAAATAAATTCATTCTCGATTGGTAGACATATTTATAAGATTGAGTACAACATTAATATGTAGGAAGGTACATACGTACATGCAAACATTTTAGTTTCGTTATACATATTATGCATGTTTTCTTTTACGTATTGGTTAACCCTCAAACGGGCAGTAGCATCATATGTAACCACATACAAAATCAAACATTTTAAACGGGTAGGATCTTCCAAGCTGATCACAATATTTCAAATATCAAAGACGATATTTCAATAGATATATGTGTATAAAAATTTAATTGTCTACGGATTATATTGGCAGAAATATGTGAGATGACATTAGCAACTCTCTAAAAATCGTTCGTTTTTGCACGGAAAATTTGTTAGTCTGCGAATTTTGTGCAATAAAGATTATTATTATTATTATTATTTTTTGTCGATCAACATGAATAAAAATACGTATCAAGGTATTTCTTGTTTTTATTTACTTGTTTTTGAGTTTTTCTTAAAGATTTTCAAAAGTCATAACAAAATACTCATAGAAGTTACCGTCTATGAGAAGTAAGAGGATATGATAAATAATTTCACAAGCCATAAAAAATGTACTATTAAAAATAAAAAAAAAGAGGTGTTTATGATGTTAGAGGTGATATTAGTAACAAAGTTAGACTATCAATAGTGAGATTATTATACCTAGAACGAGTAGGGAGTGCATATTTTGTAGTATAAGACTAAATACAGAGAGAAACCAAAATTGAATGTAAAGCATCAAGTTCCGTTGTGTTACTTACTATTCCATGGTTCGAAAATTTTCATCATGATTCAACTCTTGAAACGTCTTTATAAGTTATAGTTTCTATAAGCAGTTAAGCATATTTCTGTAATATAGTAGGTACATATATAAGTACCTACTATTTTTTTATCCAGGCAATGGCCATCATATGAACCAAATATATTTTTACAGGTTTTCTCACCGGGCAATGGTCATACAATTACCACATGATTTTACTCCACCAAAAAATTAAAAACAATAAATATGCACTTTGGGTTATATTCCTAAATACTATTCAAAACCAGCTGAAAGAAAACCACTACCCCAAAATCGACGCCTGGCCCATTTAAGGGTTAAAATCAACTAAATGATTATGTAGGTAGGTACCCATCTCTCTCATACCGAAGTAAATTGAATATCTACAACATTTAAATATATAATATGACTTAAGTAGGTACCTCTTTACTAACATTACCTACATGTAGTATTCTAATAATAATACAACTATGTAGATGTAGATATAATATTATTTAATGTTTGTACTTCCTCCTTGCTACTACTAGCCATTGCAGCAGGATGATATTAAACAGAATTTATGATGTTTGTTACCAGAACTATTGCAATAACAAACTGTGGAACTTTCAGGATCTGGAATACTCTATCAACACATTTTTGTTGCCACAACATAAAATATATAATTATTTATTATCATCTGGAATAATTTATGGAGCTGTTAAACTGTAATTACATCGGATAATTAAAATTACATCGCTTCATCAGCTGTGTGCTTATCCAATATATATAAAAAGTGATTTATTTATATTTTTAGATATGAAAACATAAATTACAAGAATATTGAATTTATAGATCAAACCTACACATTGATGAAAATTAATTCATGGAGTTATTTAAATTAAATATTATTACATGAAAAATATTTTTTTTGAGATAGTACATAGTATTATTTTTTATTAAGTAATTAAAATAATAATTTCACTTTTTATATAATGTTTTGATTGACTTGGTGTTTATTTGTTAAAACTCCGTATTCATTTATGTCAAAAAGCACATGATTAAAGTTTAACAACTTTTTTAAATACTTAAGTGACATGTTTTTGAGATAGGTACCTACTTAGAGTTTGACAATGTCTTTGTATAGATTAAAGCTTTTTCATATAAATGTTTATAATGAAGTTGTGTTTGTACGTATGTAAATTGAGACGAGTAGTTAATCATTAATATAGATAATAATTATACATTTATACGTTCTTTACATTTTGCATATTTAACGAATTATTTTAATTTTATTTCATTTTTATTTATTTTTTATTTAACAATAATTATACAGACATTACAATACATAGACTATTTGATAAAACTTAAATCTAAACATCCTCCTTATAGAGACAAGTCTCGTGTAAAGGAGGGTTCATTTAGACATTCATTTAGATAGGTAAATATCTCAAGAAGCATGAAAATCTTTGTAAGTATAGGTAATTATATTATGAATAAAAATTATTCCATTTAAGTTCAAACAAAAGACTCACCTTTACCAAACACTACATACCTAAATATAATTATTGTATCAACCTACCTACCTAGGTGCCTACCTGCATATTATTTTAAAATGATTAAAATTTGTCGTAACAGTTTGGGGGGATTTAAATCTTAAAAGTTATTTAATCTTAGTGAGGAGGTACCTTCTTGGATATTTACTGTTTCTTACACTTTACCTACTGTTAATAATAATATATTATTTGTGTGTTTGTTTACAAGTGTTAATTATTTTTATTGTATAAAAATATCAACATCAGAGTATGAATAATATGTATATTACTTGTGTTATTAAACGCATTTAAGAGAGGTGTTATTAAAGTGAGAGGGTGTGAGGGACATCGTATGGTGTGAAGTTATTATAAATTTAAACGTAAGTAATTATGAATTATTGTTTCAATACAAAGACGCTGTAATCACAAACAGAGAGTGCGAACCTGAACGAGTCTTTGAAAAGGTCACTGAGAATATCTAACACATGCCTACCTCTATATCTATATATCTACATAATTATTGTAGTAGAGTTCATAGAATATTATTGTAATAAGTACAAATATGGAGGGCTGCGAAATATTACACACCTATGTACTATGGCGAGAACTTACAGTGAAGTGTACTAACGTATAAACAAGTTGTGTCAATGTAAACATATCATGTTAGATTGTATCGCGATCTGTCTGAGAACTTTGTAAGAGTCATGTATGTACATTGTACATTGTACATAATATGTAGGTAGGTACATACAATATACAATATAATAAAAATACTTTGTACATACGTCCTTATATTATTATAAGTTTTCACAATAGATGATCATCAATCATTTCTCTGCGCATATTAAGCGTCGTGTATGTACAAATTTAATTATACCCAAACAATAAACACAACTCCTCACAAAGTTTGGATTTCAAATTAATTATTTGTGTGAAATGAGTTGTGTTTATTTCATTAAACATATGACATTTGAAGTAACTCATTGTGAAACCCTGGGCCCGATCTAACCGTGCATGATTCGGGTTAATGGCCAGATTGACAAAAGATCATGAAAATATTCTTCAATAACTGAAAACATTGAAATGATTCAAATTCCTATACTTTTTAAGAAGTTATTCAATTTTAAAGCTCCTCCTTCAATATCATGGGGCATGTTTCCCAACGCAGTACATGACCCAGATGCGAAACCTTCTTAATTTACATCACATATACAGATTTAAATGTGGTGGGTTCTTTTTTAAAAAAACGGAAAAATGATATTGTTTTTTATGAAAACTCACTACTTATAGGTACATACCTAAATAAACGTCCTGATTAATGATATTTCAACATTTAGTCAAGTTTTGTTCCTTCTCGGAGTTGTTTACGTACATACATATCTTATGATAATATATTATTATGATCTAGAATATTTCTTCAATAATATTAATAATACGACTGTATGAAAGTTGCCTAGATATACATATATATGTATACACACATACTTATACCTCAGATCGAATGCTTTGTGGAGTAGGCATTGAGGATGAAACGATTTACGAGTATTGTATTTATTTGCATAATTGTCTAAAATTAATAGCTAACGCGCGATTCTTCCTCCCGATGTTGGTAAATATACCTACCAATAATAATATAAACAATAAACAAACACATGGTAATTCTGTTTTGTATTAATAAACTTGTACCTATTTCCATTTGAGTGCGATTCGTGTTGTATTAAAATTACATATACGGTGTATTAACATAAGAGACTTACCTTATAAGTCAAATAAAATTTGCATAGTCAAGTAGGTGACATAAGAAAATATTACTGTACAAAGTTACGATTACAACATATTATGTAAAATCATTAAGCTTGGAAAATTAACTATTCTCCTTATATCTTTATTTTCATAACCGTCAATCATATTTTTAATAGAACTTACTTTTAATATATTAAAATATATAATAATTATCAGAAAGGTCGGGGTGATTTTTATATTACCTTCATAACATTTAACTTTTTTTTTTATTTATCTGATTTTTTTGTTATAAACCCAAATACAACCTTTTACACCTTTCACAGTAAGCATAAAGCTTGTGTCGTGAAAGGGGAATTTGCCGGCTGGCTACAAGCTGATATTTTCGAACGACGGTTCTTGGTGGAAGCTTATGTTAAATTATTGTAAATAAAACACTTGCTTAGTACTTCCACTGTGACTTAATATTAGATATGGAATTTCACAACGTGTTCACCGACTTAATTCATAAACCAAATATAAACCTACATATTTATGTATTCTAGCTCAGCATAATATTTATGTATATTTTACGGGTCTTTATATTTTTTTTGTGATATGAATATATTGGATTTATTATATTATGTAGGTAATAAGAGTACGGCAATCCCGATGGTGTGAGCAGACATCAACTTATTCAAGTACCTACCTACTTCAAATTCTGGCTGATATCCTAGATAATTCAGTGTGATCTATAGTCTATTATGATCCGGATTAGTACCGACCCTGATTAATTTACTCATATTTATTCAAATTATTAATGTATAGACATCAATATTTTCACACCAACTTTGTGGACTTTGATAGCTCTCGTCGACATATTTTTAAAAAAATAATTCAATTAATATCTAGAGGTCTTTGAATATCTATTCAAAGAATAATTATGGAAAATGTTCCAAAAAAAGTCTATCATGAGAGTTTATCACCTGACTTTTTTTTTTTGTCATTAGAAAAGTCATGGGAATTCCTCGAGGGGTCTTGATATTGCAATCGAAAAATAATAATAAAAAGCTTAAAAGGTTCAGCAAGGCTACTCTTGACAAAACTAAACACGATCTTAATCGGCTAGTCTTGATCTTGATCATACGACGCACGAAGTGACTATTGGCCAAAAATACACGCAAAGCGATCGCGCGTTAGCGGTAGCGCGGTGTTTTTGACCATAGTCCCTTCGTGCGTCGTATGATCAAGATCAAGACTAGATTAAGATCGTGTTAAGTTTTGTCAAGAGTAACCCTGCTGTTTGTAGGAGGACTGTATAAATACATTATTTTAGAAAATTATCATACATACATAGGTACTAGATATTCAGAGCTTGCGAAATAATAATAAACGAACTTAATTGACTGTACATTGTCGGCTGATGTACGTAATGGTAGGTATGTGTATTTATAACGCTACTAGAATAGAGATGAGGAGGGAAGGGATTATTTTCATTATTGTGAAATATGAGAGCAGTATACAGGAATTACGTAAACAATCACATAGTGGAAATATTATGTATTACATCTGCTAAACAAAATACTTAATTTCATTATTGCTGTCGGGTTTAAAATGATTTATTTTAATAGAGTACCTACGGATGTAAGATATATTTATTTAATAATGTCATCTACTCGTAATAAACTAAAGGATTTTTTTTCAAATTACAAGATTAATAGAGACGTTGAAGTATAGCAAATGTATGATAAGTGATCGCGTCTTCATGTACAAGTATAGCAAATGTATGATAAGTGATCGCGTCTTCATGTACAAGTATAGCAAATGTACATATGATAAGCGATCGCGTCTTCATGTACAAGTATCACAAAATTCATCTTCATCACAATAATTATTTTTCTTTTTGCATGACAGAATGTCGTTACAAATTTAATATTCATTAACATGGATACCTCGAAACAATTTTTATTATGATTTTTAATTAATTTATAATTATGAACACAGCTAGCATATAAATGCTATCTGATACGTGTTTTAAATAATATAATATAATGCTTTGTACCATAAACATTTAATGCAAATAACGTGAGTGATTGTATTGAAATCCACATTTGATGGTATTTTTATTAAACTGACCTTTGTAGAACTATCTACGTTTGTACAAGAGAATAATAGACACATTATTATTGTTCATGCCACTATGTTTTCGATTAACGTATCGTTTCAAAAAGGTGTGTACCTACATATTTACATAAGTATAATTATATACCTGCATGGTACCTACCAAGTATATATTTAGTATAATTATCTGTGTGGCTAAATCACTCGCAAACGAGTGGATGGCCTTGAGAACAATAGAATAGAATATACCTGTGTGGTCAATCGATACAATATAATTATCACATTATATTGTATCGATAATTTCGGTCCTGAACAGACTATTGTGTTAGATCACGTGATTTAGTATTAATTTTTTTTTGTAAAACTGACTAGGTTAAATACATACAACTATCATTCGTGTTCCGTCTGGAAAATGAACTAATAAGGTGACGCTGTATTTTACAAGCCTTTAAGATTGCATTATGAGTCAAATTAAAAATATTTCTAGCTCTTCCGTAAAATCACATGCAGTTTTCAATAGTGAAATGAAAACGTATGTTTTTTATCATTATTCTAAACTGGAGTGTAAATATATACATTATAAATAATAAATGAGTTGTCCTATTGGAGTACTATGGTAAAATATATTTATTTTCTAACTTCCATTTCACCTTATCATGATGTCTTATTTCAGTAATTATTCTTCTCAATATAATTTAACAACATATTGCTCCCGTCATTTATCCTTGTGTACAAGTACCTACCAGTGTGTTTATTGTAAAGATATCTAGGTAGCTTCCTATTATATACATATATATGTACATACATACATGGTAGGTATGGAATAATTGTATTTATTTTATGTGCAAATTCACGTCAAAATATTGTATCAGGAATGCATAATATCCAACATGATGTTCAACAGATTGCAACAATATAAATAATATTGCAAACGTACCTCGTAACATTAACTCGTACATTATGTTCAGCTATATTTTATATTATGTGCCTGTTGGTAAACTAAATTACATAAATAAATCTACTTATGGAATGATGATCAATATTTATTTATTCTATATATTTTTCTATCTTTACCCTCAGGCCGAATCCGAAGTGAGGTAGACAAAGAAAATAAAACGCCATTAGTTTATCTTTACATATTTCTCAGCTTCCTCTTCATTCATGCAATTTCCCACACTTATCACGCGGTCATCTTTGAGATTTTAATCCACGCGGTCAAGTCACAATGTCCTCAAACGTCCACGTTCTCTCACACCGTCTTTATCAGATGAATTTATTTTATCCATGTTTCAGTCGCGTTGCGTTCTTTCTTTCTACTCCGATTAGGATGCAAAGTATAGATGGAGATATTTATAGATAGAGAAATAATAATGTTTAACATTTCTTTATAAATATCAATAATTCTAATGTACCTAATATCAGTAGTTAAAGTATTTATTTATTTATTGATCCATCAACGGCCCTCTGGCCTTTTAAAAGTAAGGTTGGCACAATATAAAATATAACAATCAAAAATATTTCAATATTATACAAATTAGTATAGATATAAACATCATGAAAAACCTATCAATTTAAAATATACCGGCATTTGTATGTAGGTATGTATGCACTTATAAGTGACCTAGATATTTGTATGGATTCTTTGAAGCGAGCAAGTTTATTTTTATTTAAACGTAATATGCGATCCTGTCAAATCTCATCATACAAGTCAAAGCACTAAGAATAAGGTTGTAAAGCTCGGGGGTTTACTGATCCAATGAATGAAATCACCGCGACGCGACCCAAAGACGTCATCTCAGCCATCACACAGAATTACACTCAATAAAAAGGATTGGATCTGAACTTCATAATGCACTTGGGATGAGATCGTGATTGATCTTATAAAACCTGACACCTGATGATGTAATAATATTAGGTAGGTGTAGGGAAATATCACGCACCCTTCGTATCAAACTACATATTTCAATATGCACATACATGTACCTAAAGGAAAATGTGTCCCCTCATACTCCCTCCCTGTGTCTAATAGGAGAAGATTAGTTAGTCTTGAAAATTTATAAAATCGACACTTAAACATTTTAGCGGATTGGTATAAGTTAATCTTAATTGATATTCCGATCTCAGGAGATATCCGCCCTCTGGGGCTATCCGACATCCCGCTACCTGATATTTTGGGGCAATATTGTTTTAATAAATAAAATAATACTTATATAATATGTATATTTGTAGGTACCTTCAATTCAGTTGTAGTAGGTAGGTACTGTAAAAATATTATATCCATATTGTTGATGTATTGTACTATACTATACTATACCCTCACGCCGTGTCCCAAGTGGGGTAGGCAGAGAGAACGGAACGCCAAACAGATCTATCTTTACACACTTCCTTCGCTTCCTCCACATTCATACAGTTCCTCATACACGCACGTCGGTTACTCTTACTCAACACGCGACCGTCCTTGAGAATTTGATCCACGTGATCAAGACACGTGGTTCTCGGACGCCCGCGTTTCCTCACACCCTTTCTTTCAGATAAGTATATCCTCTTTGTCATTCTTACCTCGTTCATTCGTTCAACATGCCCAAACCACCGTAGTTTATTCACGCGCATTCTGTCCACAACACTCTTCTTGCATCCGCTCATTCTTCTAATATATGATGTATTGTCTCTGGTTTTATATGTTTATTTATTAAATAAAGTATTATATTATTGTATAACATTCAATAGGAGTCACATTGAGTAAAACTTTTCTTATGATATACATACGTATGTTAATATTTAGTAGATTTTAAAAATAATAACAGGAGGAAAACTAGGTATACATATATATATGTAATATATGTGCATGATAATTTACTGAATCATGTACTATATTATATCGTGTGTTATATTTGTCTACTGAAAGATATGTGATATATATACCTACATATTATTACGTATGCACCTATTGAAGGTAAGTTACTTTACCAATGTATACCTACCTATATGTAGGAACACGATGTATATTATTAAGAAGTATGTATAAACATACTCTGCTATGAAAACTTGTTAGCATTTCAACTGAAGCGAAAACAAACAACATACTAAGCCCACTTGAAATATTAACCATGAGTAAAATTATTTGCAGCTGATCGAATATTTTACTAGCCATGATTTCATACTCAAATACATCCTAAATATTTCATGTCAACATAATTTAAAAGCGCGCTGTTTATTCTCAGAAGCAGAGTGGGTACACCGTAAATAATATTGAAAAGTTAATTAGTCTAGAAAACATAGGTTCAAACTTAAAACTGAAGTCATATTCAAGAAAATAATATATTGATCATAGGTAGGTACGTACCTACCTCTATGATTCATGACGTCATTTGACAGTAACTATCTTGAGCTGTCCATTAGAAAACAGAAACCTCAATCATATTTGGCAAAGTTTGTTTTACATTAAATTGTTTTCGTGGTACAAAACATTGAAGATGTGATTTTTCTGTCCGTTAAAGTTTTTAGATACGAGCAGTTAAACATTGCAACAGCAATTAAATATTATATTGTTTATGATTCATCATTAAAATGTTTTAAATAAAACACATTGGAAAATATATACTTAAGCAGTTTTTTGCATATACAATAAAAAAGTAAAAACTTATTTCCTTACCAAACTTTCTGCTATGAACTGTTTCTAATTCCTCATCTCAATGTCTACTGTGGGTTGATGTATGTTCTTTTTTCTTTTTTCGACACTCGAAAATAACTGAATTTCGTACTAAACAAAATAATTAAGTAGTAAAAATATCTATTCAAAATATGAAATTTAGTATCATATATTGTACATAATTGTTTTACTTGAAATATCATCTTTATCTTTCCTGGTCTATAGCTGCATTATATAGTACATAATATGTCACTTGTAAGTGTAACAAATTTATTTCTCACCATTATAACATTTACTTACATTTATCGTATAACCATAATATAACTTATATAAAGAGTGCGTATAATATGCACTTAACTAACATAAAATAAACTTTGAAGTAAAGTGCAAAAGTTTGTTGATAAGTTTCTCGATATTTTTTTCCGCACGTTTGGCGTCGCGCTCTACGCTAGGGTCGTACCGCCGATGACGTCCGCTCCGCCGCTGTTATAAGAAGCTACTGTCTGTATGTTATTCTATGATGGCTCAAGTCACAAGCACAGGGAGGATAATACAACTTTCCATCATGATATTATTATGTACATACATAGGTACCTACCTACCTACACAGGATAATTCTACATACCTACTTATCTAAATTCCAATTATAAAAATGTCTATATTGTAATAGTTTTTCTTCAAAACTTTAATATTAATGCAAATAATTGTCTACCACACAAACCATAAGGCTGTGAAAATAAATTTGTAAATGGGTAATATAGTGAATTAATTAGTGAGAGTATGGCTTTGTTGAGTTAAGTATACCTATAATGAACTGCTCAGATCACTCGTATACGAGTGGATGGGCATTAGAAATAGAATAGAATATAAAATGAACTATGAATGTAAGTTGGCGTGCTAGTAAAAGAGTAACCTAGGTACCTACCTATAATAACAATATCATATTTTAATGCAATATATTATTATACAAGTAGGTAGGTATGTTGTTATAAAAATTGTATAGTTTGTGCAACCAATATTAAAGTAATATTTTTAAGATTTATAGAAGTAAGCCAACCATTCTATAAAAAGGATTCACAATGCCCTTGAAAACCAAAAGACATCTCTCAAAATAAAATGATGTTTAGTTAGTAAAAAAAAAATTATTTACAAATTATTTACAGGTATTTAAAAAACTTACTTCCACACTTCTAAATGAATCAGCAGGTACGCAGTGATCTCCCCCCCCCCCTCTTTTTTTTCCTTTCCCCTTGATTTTTTTTTTGTTTAATTATTATTATTGATTTGTTTTTGTGCTAGTGTGATGATTGAGTGAGCGAGCGAGACTGTGTATAATGTGGGCATGTTGAGATGACCGGAATGTTAGGTACCTATCTTTTTAAAATTAATTGTGGCGCATGGTATTGGATGATAGCTGATCTCTGAATGATTAACCTGTTTTCTTATTTTATTAATGTAGTTATTGTCTGTTTTGTGCTTGTGCTTATATATTTATAAAAATAAAATAAAGAGATGTTTAGAATAATGCTTATAATGCTTTAAAGGTTTGCATAAAGCACTCTCGATTGGTGGACCTTACATCGTAACAGTGAGAATGGTGGAATTGGTGAACGTTGTTCACGGACATCGAAAGTGATCACTTAAGCCAGCCTAGAGCCAATTCGTAAGCGTTGGGACACCTTTCTCACTTCTTCCGATTAAATTTTACACAATGTTGCATTGTGTAGACATGGTTCTCCAATCGAGGTTTCTGATTGGTTATAAAAAGAGCTTTTGATTGTTTGTATTTCTCTAGCTACCTATCATCTCATTTTAAATTTTTTCCTAGGTAAACAGAGAGGATGAAATGTAAAACCAACTTGTACAAGCACAGGCATATCCCACAAGTGGGGTAGCCAGCAAAACAACTGCATCCAATAAAAGTGCAGGCTGTCTTCTCTGTGTCTTTATTTTTCCGAACACCTGCCTTTTACAGGACACTCGAAACTGTGGGAGACCAATTCTTTACCAGGTGCTCCATGGCATGAATTATCTGTAGTTTTTTATCATAGTATTCAATACAAAAATTACAAGGTTTATCAAAAGGATATGAAATAATCACTAAGTAGGTAAAAGTATTTCTTCTTCTTCATGTTCCATGTCGGATCCCCCAACATTGTCTATCATTTATTAGAATGTGTTTTGAACCTTGGACAGCTTGAAACAGCGCCTCAACGCTCCTTATTACCTTCCAGTAATGTAGCTATGTTATGGAGTCAGGAGATTCGCATTCTTCCAACGCCTCTACGCCCTTGCCCATAATGAACTAAATGATCTACATAGCACTCTTATTAATATATGTAATTTTGATCATCATAACTTTGATCTACATATATATATATATAATGAGTTACAATCCATTGGATTGGTCTGCAACGAGTTTGGTTTTTCTTCTCCATTCGTCTCTATTCTCAGCCAGTCTTTTCAGCTCTACGTATGAGCCACAGTTCATGTCCCTCTTCAGTTGGTCCATATATGCGTCTCTTGGTCGGCCTCTGCTATTTGTCCCCTCGGTCTTACCCTCCGCGATGGCGATGAGTAGTCCTGGGTGCCTAATGTTGTGGCCAATACAGTTAGCTCGTTGTTGGCTGATTCTCTTAAGGAGTTGCCTTTTTTCGCCTACCCTGGTTAATACTTCTTCGTTTTCGACGTGCTCCTACCAATGGATCTTAAGCATGCGTCTGTAGCACCACATTTCAAAGGCCGCCAACCGTCCGCTTTCACTCTTATAAAGCCTCAGTGGATATATCTTTGAAGCAGGTGTAGAGTGTATAGTATGATCATTATTAAATTACAAGAAGGTAGCAGGAAGTACATACACCATAATGAAACAATTTTTTCAAAATAATAATACTTGTCGTTGATTTCTTATTACATATTCAAGATAGGATAAATTTGTAATACCAATGTATGTAGGTTTGTAACAATTGTGTAAATGATAGTGACACATTTGGTTTTTTTTCATTAATTATTTATATTTCCATTTATAAGAAGAGAGGAAAACAGAGTTGGTGCAAAAAACAAAGTATTTTAACAAGTTCCTGTCATTGCTTGTTTTTGTTTTATTTAAAACGGATGGCCTGTATTAATAATATGACATCATTATTTGTTCAGTCTTTGAGATGGAAATCTGCTCTCTGAACCAATGTAAATACTTCTATGTTATTGTAGACAATATTTCGTGGTAATAATTAAATATCATCAGAGGTATCTTGTACAGGTTACATTTATAAGATATTCACAATAGCATTGTGTTCAGTACATTGTAGGTAATGCACATCAATAAAAACAAATAGAGAGAGAATGAGAGAGAATATAAGCTCCAGCGTTAGGTATGGTAACAAACAGAATGGATTTAATTAATCAAAAAAAATCGTAAGTATATAGTGCTACAATGTCATAATGGTTATCTTAAAGATGAAATTTGTATCAACATAATTATTACGTGATGCAATGGACAATTATTGAAAAAAATTAAAATACCTATCATCATGTCTGTGATATTGAATCATTAGGTAAACACCTATTCATTAATCAAGACATATTATTATTAATGCTTATTCATTGAAGTTTGAAGACGTCAGTGTCAGGAGACCTTGAGGATTCACGGTATTAGGTATATCTAAAGTATGAAAAAGAGCCAGAGGTTAAGTACAATGTATGTAGTAGGTACCTACCTACTTGGTATTTGTATAATATATACATATGTACATAGGTAGGTACCTAAATATATAGGTACCTATATACATACTCACTTGTTGTTGGACATTACAATATTATTATTGTGATTTATTGTGGCAAATATACCGAATAGTACTAACTAGGTACCTACCATTAATATAGCACACCAATGTTTTATCACATCAATCTATTTTTGAAATTCATTCGAGCTCGGGTATATTTGCACGAATATCAAAATATAATGCTCAGAAAATTCGCATATCCCTGAAGAAGTTCACCACAGAGGTGGGTGAAACGTAGACTTATCTACAAATCAGTCAAAATCAAGCCCACTATGTTAATAAAAATAAAACATTTCCACTGCTAAGAAATATTATAATATGTAGTACCTACCATAAGATTGTGATGTTCATACATTTACTCTCTCCAACTCACTAAATAGCGTTTATATTATGATAGACTAATAGTATTTATATTTTTTAATATGATTAAAATATGAGTTGTTAGTCCACCATAATATATGTAATTATTATTATTAATAATATCTGCTACTACGAAGATACTTAGATGAGAACAAATCGCCACGCGTCCCATATGCCACAGCTGATGTTTACGTCTGTAAATATAGATATATGTAATTTTATTTATTTATTTATTTTACATAATAAACGGCTGTATCAGCCTTTACAAATAATACAAATAAAAAGGAACAGTCAAGAGAAATAATGCATAAAGAGAAAAACAATAGGTATACAACAAGAAAAAGAAATAACATATGTACTACCAATCAATTTCTAATAGGTAAGTACTAGTATAAACAATCAATAATTATGTTGTGTCTGCAGTTATGTTTGGAATGCGTTATATGTAAGTACCTACCTACTGACCATACTGACATAAGTAGGTACCTACCTACCTACATAATAATATTATAATAAGCGACCACCATAAACGGACTGTGTAATCATGGATGTATATAGGTAGGGGATGGAACGTTTATAGTAATTTGTATGAATGACAGCGAAGCCAAAAAGTGAGGAAGGGAAATCGACGGTGGCCATTTTGTATGAAACACTTTATTTAACATTTGTATGGGCAATGTATGGAGATTATTCACACAGTATCAGAAAACATTATATTTACTTCTTAAAATAATTACAACGCCACATAACTTAATGTTTTCATATATTTGATGAAATAGGGAATAGGATGAGTTAATAAAATTGAGTAATTCATTTCAAAATCATTCAGTATTTATTTTTAAACATTGTTTTCATATACACACAATATGGAGAGAATGAATGACAATTGAAGGAAAATATAAAAAAAAATGTACAGAAATTATAGCTAGAAATAAAAACAAATTTTGATAGTTTTATTGAATATATAAAAATAAACAGGAGAAACTGAGTGATTTATAATAATAACAAAATGCATTGTAATTAACATACAACAAACTCAAAGCCCTCTGAAGAGCACTAACTTGTTGAGTGACTGGATGTATGCTATGGTAGGTTGAAGACATGTTGCACAGGTGGATTGATGTACGAACTCACATCTATCCTGTCAACTGTTGGTATTATATTGTCAACTGGAGGTATTGAATATTCAGCTACTGGCACCGAACTCTCAATTGCTGATGTTGTACTCTCAATTGCAGACAATATTCTGCGATCTTTCTCTGAAACATAAAAAAATACCATATAAGTACTTGTATACGCTGATCCACAATAGAAATCCACAATGAGCGACATAAATCAACCAACATTTTAAATTAATTCTACACAATTTTATAATAATGTACATAATATTATTTAGAATAGCTTCACAAAACTCTTGAAAATATTTTGCTATGCAGGTTGTATTGTGAGTGTGGCAAGAGTTATTATTTTACACATGTATTATGTAATTAGAGATAAATAACTCCAAGATGACACGGTCCAGGTTTGCAAGGACAGGTGCATGTTATTTCACAGCGTATCTATGATGATCAATGTGTGGCTTTATGTCATCTCTACACACATTCTCTATCTCTAAGCACAAGAGAAGCTGTGTTACGGAGTAAAGATTAGATATATCTAAATGAATAATATAAAACATACTAACTTGCAACTGAGTGGGAAACCCAGGATATTTTGTAAGAATGACGTTTTTCTCCAACCTCGCAGAAAAACGAGATGTTTTTGAACACAAAACACTACGTTTACTTGGTGTCAAATATTGGATAATGTCCAGTTTCTCCTTTCTGGATCCTTTGGAAAACTACAAAAAATGATTTTGTTTATAAACATGCTATAATATCATTAACCTGATCAGATTTGTATGCATGAAACATTTCATTCTAACGGGCAAAAAAACCAAACATCAGATTGTAGGTTCTTTGTATTGTCAGATGACAGAATGGAAAACAAGTTACATGTGTACATATAGGAGAATAAGGACAGATAATTACATAGAACGTTTATAACATTATTATGATCATTTATAAGTATATGAATTATAATATAAACGACTTTAAAATCGCAATATATATTAAGATAAAAACTACAATACAAAACAACTTACCGAAAATATGACAATCCTGTTTCCTGCGAAAGTTGGATTGGATTTATAACCACAAGTACCACAACCATTTATAGCGCACATCACCATGTTAATCATAAGTCCTATTCTTCTAGATATAAAAACAAAAACTGATATGAAAAATTCAACTGATGTGCAAAAACTTGATACATTTTTAAAACAACTAAACATACAAGGGTTGGTTCACGGGAACATAAATGTCACTCGATGTCTAGCTACCTGAACGACCATGAAGTTGCAGTGAGTGGTGAATATAACCCTGGATAATCGTGAATAACTTAGAGCGTTTTTATGACCCAAATGTCATCGTAATGGCGCCATTATTTGTTACGTCTTGTTTTTATTATTATTTTATATTGCTTTTATAACTTTTAAAATTATTTTTGTTATTTTGGATTCACTTGTTGTTATAATTTCTTAAATTTGTCAACGTGTAAAAGACGTAAACTATACTACTACTACTACTATACCATCACGGCATATCCCACAAGTGGGGTAACCAGCAGACCAGCTGCATGTAAGAAACATTCAAGCTGTCCTCTTCGTGCCAATATAAAATCAAGATATTCAGGATGGGTGGCAAACCTCATCGCTGAATTTAAGATGTATCTACAATGTCTTAATTTTTTCGAATACCTGCCTTTTACAGGACACTCGAAAACTTAAGGAGAAGAGTGGGAGACCAATTCTTTACCGGGTGCTCCACATATTGTGTGCTATCTTCAATTTATTTTCTACCAATAAGGTAATTGATTGAAAGTTTAAATATTCTTGCCATATTTATTGAATGTAATAAATATGAAATGAAGTAAAAAATATTCAACAATTATTGTATCAATTGTATCAATTGTATCAATTATTTACCCAAATAAAAAACTGAAATTCATGCCAATATTGTCGATGAAATAACTAAAATATCGTCTTTAAATTCAAACCATTATAGATAAATTATTCACATTTCAATTCCAAAAAGTAAACAGAAACATTATGTATAAAACCCACAAACTCTCACTTCAAAGCGGAGTGTGTTGTGATTAACATAACACTTCTGAGCAAGAGATGAAAACCAATTTCTGGCACCCTATTGTATAGAAAAATCAATGTATGCTGGAATTCTTTTTTGTTAGTTTTTAAATCTCTCTCATACTTACTCATTGGATGTTCAAGTTTGTGTATTAAATGCTGAATTGCATAGAGACAATTCAATTCTAATTCAGGATTGTGTTTGTCTCCGATGAATGTGACTAAAAGTGGGTTGTATGTGTTTAATCGCTGTTTGGCTTGAACATAGTCAAATCTCGGTTTTGCATTTTCTGTTGGAACTAGTACATATTTATACACAGCCTCAGTCAGAGCTCTGATGAACCAGATTTCCTCTGGATTCTCAATAACATTCTTGATCCATTCTTCAATTTGACGTAAACTATAAATATATTTAAATAAATATATTTATAGTTTAATATATTTAAATATATTTAAATTTAAAATGAGTTCGTCGGTAGCCTGGAGGTAGAGTCTCGGCCTCCAGAACAAGGGGTCCGAGGTTCGATCCCAGGTGCTGGCAAACTCCCCTTTCACGGCACAAGCTTTTAGCTTAGTGTGAAAGGTGTATAAGGTTGTATTTGGGTTTATTACAAAACCCAGATATATCCTTTTTTAAAAAAAAAAAAATTATTATTATTTGACTGGCGCCTTTTTATAGTAGCATTCAAGTTCTTTTGTGTTTCTTTTAAATGATAAAAATATTTTTGTCTCTAACGAAGGAATAAATTATTTTAATAGGTATCTTTAAATTAACAGTTAAAGTAATAACTACTTGATTAGTTTATAACTAATTGCTTTATACTTTTTTTTTAATTATGTCATTATCTAACTTTCTGAGCTTGTATACTTCACAAATACTTGTTACAAGTTTATATCCTAAATCTATCCAAACAAATTCACTGAATCAGCGTCAGAAAGTATACATGACAATTACGCAGAAATCGAGTATATTTTCTGAGACTATATTTTGTTACACATTTTGAAAACATACAGTGCAAGAACACTATGAATGCGTACTGGCATTGTATAGGTACTTTCAAAATATGCGTCGTCACTCGGTGACTGTCTGAACGCAGCCCAAATGCGATGTACCGAACAAAATTTGTTTCATACAAAATGCCCGCCGTTCCCCTCCCCGCGCAGCTACAAAATATTTACCAAAGTGTCTGTCCATTACTCTATTTAGGTCCATGTGTGTAATCTGTCACAGCATGGTGATTAATAGACAACTATTCAGTCAGTTTAAATCAAAGTAATAATCAATTCTTGGGAATAGATATATTATAAAATGTGTGTATGTGTAGGTATGTGTGCGCGCGCGTGTGTTTGTAGGTATATACAAATACATATATATATGAATGTAAGTCGTACACAGCAACATGTATTCTGAATAATTGTTTATTATTTTTGTTTTTTTTTTAATTTTATTTATTCTTCGTGGATCAAAGAGATGTAACAATAAATATAAACAATTGATTATAACAATGAGCAAACCAATTAAGATCCCTTTCTTACCAATCTACATAATAAATATAAATTTGAGGCAATTTGTGTGAATTATAATTTGTTGGTAAATATTGGTATTTCTATGAATTATAATTTTAAATTATTTTCATTTTATTATTATAAGAAAAATAGTTTAAAATAATTTAGTGTTTGTATGAATTAAAATTTTAAATTAATTTTATTTCTTCCCAATGCAAATTTATTAATAAGTATAATGATTGTGAAAACTCGTGAAAAATATTAAACAATGTTGTAATAATTTGATTCCAATAAATTATGTTCTATTAGTAAGGATGGGTTGTGAGTTGTGATGTCTCCCACTGCAAATACAAATTACCTATAAGTTTTTAAACAATGTACTTTTTGTTTTATCGTTACACTTTTTTTTTATAATCATTCCGGCATATCCCACAAGTGGGTAGCCAACAGACCAGCTGCATATAATAAACATGCGAACTGCCCTCTCTGTGTCAACAAAAAATAAGGTATTCAGAATGAGTGGTGAACCTCATCACTGAATTATATATAATAATAGTTAATAATAATAATTTTATTTATTTGTTCAATTTAACAATATTTTAAATGTCATTATTTTTAAAACATCTGCATTTTGAAGGACTTTTTTGTAATATTTTCTTGTTTTTTTTAAGAAATAATAAATAAATGCACTAAACAGATACTGCGGGTGTGCATGAACATTCAAACAAGCAAGGAAACAAGGACTATGCAATCGACACCCGCAGCAGCTACACAAATGCCTTTATAAGCTCGCCAATTGCTCATGATTTTTTTTTTGTGATTAATAAAGTGTTCTTATTATTATTATTATTACTTACTTACTTTTCGGGTCCGGACTTTAGACTTTGCCACTCAATTATTCAGCGACGTATATCGCCTTCAATAGGTCACTCTCATTACATGCATTCCGCATCAGCGGGCATTGTAATAAATGAGAATCACTCTGCACCTCCCCGCAGTCACAGCTAGTGTCCTCCTCATCCAAAAAGCCCCACCTCTGCTGGTTACTTTTGCACCTAGTCACCCCAACCCTTAGCCTGTTCTGTGTCTTCCACGTGGGGTACCTCAGACTATGCACGGTGTTTGCGCTTTTGGATGGCATCATCCATGGATTGTCGTTAAGTTCCTGCTTCCACAATTATTATTATTTATTGAAGCAAGCTGCTACAAACATCACAAAGGGATCTTGCAAACACAATAGTAGCACAATGAAACCAAGCGATTTTGAACTAAATAAAAGATTTACACATCATTATGAAATTGCCTCCTCTTTGCTTCCTCTCTACCCGTACCAAGTAATGTTAGGTATTAATTATTTTTTAATAAATTAAGATCGATTATAATTAAAGCTCCAATGATAAATATGTTTTATTCGATGGATTCAATGCGAAGCATAAGTATTATTTTATTTATACCTGTAGTTGTATGTAATATATGTATTAAAATGTATGTATTTGTACGATACGATACGATACCATCACGGCATATCCCACAAGTGGGGTAACCAGCAGACCAGCTGCATGTAAGAAAAATGCAAGCTGTCCTCTTCGTGCCAGTATAAAATTAAGACATTCAGGATGGGTGGCAAACCTCATCGCTGAATTTAAGATGTACAATGTCTTAATTTTTTCGAACACCTGCCTTTTACAGGACACTCGAAAACTTAAGGAGAAGAGTGGGAGACCAATTCTTTACCGGGGGCTCCACGGCACATGTATTTGTATTACCTTGGTACGGGCTCATGCCCAGTTAGGTAGACATTAGTGACTTATCTTTTAAAAACTGTTTTGTAAATAAAATAAATAAATAAATAAATAAATAAATAAATAAATAAATAAATAAATAAATAAATAAATAAATAAATAAATAAATAAATAAATAAATAAATAAATAAATAAATAAATAAATAAATAAATAAATAAATAAATAAATAAATAAATAAATAAATAAATAAATAAATAAATAAATAAATAAATAAATAAATAAATAAATAAATAAATAAATAAATAAATTATAAATAAAACACTTATTTATGGTATAGGTATCCACAGTGACTTTTTATTGGACGCGAGCCGGCTCTCAAGAGCTTCCGCTCTCATCATCAGGCTGGCGAAAAGTGATGATTTCGCCAGCCTGATGATGAGAGCGGAAGCTCTTGAGAGCCGGCTCGCGTCTAGTAAAAAGTCACTGTGGATATACTTTAAATAAGTGTTTTATTTATAATTAATTCAACATGAATTTCCACCAAGTACCGTCGGTTGAAAATATCAACTGTATGTATTTGTGTTATTTTATTTATCAAAATGTGGACAGTAATAATGACATTATTATCTTCAGGTTTTAAGTAGGTGCACACCACAAGAGTAATGTATTTAGGTACATGTTGCTGGAGTAATAAAAGCTACTGTAGGTATATTAGGTATACCTATATCATATGTAGTGGGAAGTCATCATTACTCTTCCTAATGGCAAATATATGTAGGTAGGTAGGTACCTTCATGTTCAATAAGTTAACTGAAAATTATTATTTGGCTACCATAAAGGTACATACTTTGCATTAGTAGGTACATATAATAGGTAGGTACCTATTTATAGGTTATTGATTCCGAGAGAGACGTCTTTCCACTTATCAGGTCATTATCAATCTAGGTAGGTACCTATATATGTACATATGTAGGTTAGATCAGGACCTCATATGTATGTATATGAAGACTAGATCACGGATAACTACCTATTGTCATATTATGTAGGTACATAATGTTCACAGTATAATACAAATGTGCTACAAGTGGATGTACTATGCATATCCATTTAAGGCTTTTATTTATTATAATAATGTTTTTAACATTTATTCACCATGTGTGTGTTGGATGGCATTGTGCTCTTTATGAAACGTTGTGAATAAATAGGAAGGTACCAACCTATCACGCGTGCTGTGTTTTATCTTTTCAATAATCATTTATAGTTTTTCAATAAATTAAATATATTTAGAATCTTTCTGTCGACATGAAAAATAATATTTTCATACTAAACTATGGTAATTTTAATGTATAAAATTTATGAAGTCCTTTTTCTGAAGCCTTCGTTCGATTAACTTACAACACAGGGCTATAATTTATTTGCAAAGAAATCCTAACAACATACCTTCCTACCTTTGATATTTACTACTAAATAATAACATCGCCTTTCTCAGCTCCACGCCTCCCACTACAGACAGCTACAGCTGTAATATAGACAAGGTACGTAACTACGCAGAAAGAAGTAAAGATCTATGTATGTAGATACGTCTCAACCAACACCAAGCTAAACAGGTGTATCTACCTATAGAGCTTGATGAATTCAATCAGTGAGATATGAGATAACATTTTCTTTATGGTTCGCTTATATCAGTTCAATCTAAGCAGATTCTTATAAGGTTACCTTCTGTAGGTATAGGTACTTACCTACCTCCACATTGTAACCTGCGTGTATAAGCTCTATATACATATTATATCTGAAATATTATTTATTCATCGTGTCGAAACCCAGAGAAAAAACCCATTAAACTGATCTCCAGTATTGCGCAAAACGCACAGCAGGTGGAGATGCGTCAAAAATATCCTCCATAGTGCAAGTGACAGGGCACAATGGACATTCCAACAAGTGTGACATAGTCTGTGCTGCACCACAGTCACATGCTCCGGATTCGTCCTGTAGGAAGCCCCATCGTTCTCTATTGTCGCGGCAGTTTCCTACACCAGATCTCAGTCGATTTAGGGTTTTCCATGTCCCATAGTCTAGATCGCCTCCTGCAGCAAGGTGTTCTTGGGGTAGGAAAGGTTCGCTTATTTGCGGATCCTCCGCTCACCTACGTAGGCGTTCAGAGGGAGCAGGGCCCGTCAGTGAGGATGAGGAGTTTAAAAAGATCGTCTAGAACTGAGACGTTGTGGTGGGGGAACATGGTTAAATAGGAGATGCTTTGAGTCTGTCTCTTGTGAATTTCAACTGCAAAGTTACCAAGAACCGAACCTTCCAATACGAACCAGAAAAACCTATCTGAAATATAATATCACATCAGATCTATTTCAAATTTTAAAATAATAAATTTATACTACATAGTACATTGACTTAGAGCACGAAAAATCAAATCACGGAACAGGATATTTAAAAAAAATAATTTCTTTGCAGCAGTCATTGCTTTGAGTGTGGAAGTCAATGCCAGGAAGATTTTGAGTATCTTTTAAAAAGCAGGTGTGTAGAAAATAAAAACATAGGTACCTATTACATATTGAATTCAGCGATGAGGATCTCACCCATCCTGAATTCATTTATTCATTTACAGTCCTTAATAAGCTTTTCATACATAAAAACAAATACATCTAAAGATTTTTAAAACAAACAGATATTTTTCATTCATTACCATATTATTCATTTCATTCAATTAATTAAAATAAAACACTTATTTGTAGTATATCCACGGTGACTTTTTATTGGACGCGAGCCGGCTTTCAAGAGCTTCCGCTCTTATCATCAGGCTGGCGAAAAGTAAAGAAATTACAGGTTGGTAACAAATATATATAGTATGTCATTGGGTAGCAAAACAAAAGAGGTAGTTAAGACAGTGGTAACAAACAATTGAAATAGAGTACCGTTGTGGACGGATTTTAAGAAAAACATCTCCAGCATTTGCCTTTTAACGATATTGGGGAAACCACAAAAACCCATATCAGAGATGAGCATTATTTTTTTAAGAGGTAGCCTTCCTCTGATAGTTAGTATACATAAAATATGAATCTGCTTGATATAATGTTATGTTTTTATATGAAAAATAATCTTTAAAATTAAAATGAGTCTATACAATAGTAAACCAATTAGTAAATTGTAAAAAATAAATTTAATAGATAATTAATTGTTGATCTTGTCAGGAGGTGTGGAGGCCGATGGTTATGAATCACTGTTGCAGGTATGTAGTAACTGAAACAAAAGAGCGGCAGTACACAAGTTTTTAGAAAGGATTAGCTAGTTGGGAATCCACAATAATAAGAATTAGATAATAGGTTTTAATAAAGGAGAAGAACTAAGAGTAATTTGTTCATTAATAATGTGAATATCAGGATTATTTTTTAACCTATTTATTTCCAAAGTTTCAAGGCGATTTAAAAGCTGACCTTTCACCCCTCTATGGATTAATTTGATACCAGTATCAGGGTCAAATGTGTGATTATTAGACGTAAGATGGTCAGCAAAATTTGACTTATCTATGTTTTTTAGACGATGACACGCCAAGTGTTCTTTTACTCTGGTATTGAGGGATCTTCCAGTTTGTCCAATATAGGCACTGGGGCAATCATTGCAGGACAATTGATAAATACCGCTATTATCTAAAGATTTGGTTTTATCTTTGTTGTTAACCAGGAAACAATGATTGCCCCAGTGCCTACAGTGGCCAAAAATGCCATCATGGGAATCTATTATACCTAGGTACTATTTCTCCTTTCAATGTCGCTTTTGGGCGGAAATAAAGTAGTACCTAGTAGCAGTCGAATATGAACGCAAGATGGAGAAAAAAAACTTTTCAATTAGGTACCTAGACCTTTTTTTAAAATTTAGCTCACTATTATTTTTTTCTTTCAAAATAGAATTGATAATGCCTCATTAGAAAATGAAACAATTTGTTACGGGTATACTTACTTACTTTACGTGTCCGGTCTTTTTTTTTAAATCTTCCCACTCCAATAAGCGGCGACATTCATCGCCTTGTCGTTAGCTATGATAAGGTCTTCAGGACTACAGCCGTCCCCCATCAGTGGGCATATTAGTAAGTGGCTATCATCCTGAACTGCGCCACATTCACATTGTATGTCGTCCTCTGCAGATAGGTATACGGGTATACTAAATTCAAATAAATAAAAAAGTATGATTTTGAAATACATCTAACAGGAAAAATGCGCAAAAAAGTAAACGGAATACATTGAAAATGTAAATATGTATTATTATTTTTATTAGGTAGGTACCTATACATAGGTATATTGCTGCCGTAGGAATAATATTATATTGATGCATTGTTTGATTGTACATATCTATACACTATTCTATTCAGTGTCAATATGTATGTAATTATATAAAGAATTTGTATTTGCAAACATATAGATAGCTATGTATATAATTATTTTTGCACTACTTCATGTATTCAATGTCAAGTTCATGAAAAATGCTGACAGCTGCCCGGACAATGTTATTATTGCTTTTTAAATGAAGAGAAATAAAATGACAAATAGGTACCTACCCATGTAGATACATATTTCTTGTGGGTAGGTACTTAGGTACTTCTAGCCTCGGGAACAATATTTGTTTTTTTGCATAAAAATGCGTCATCAAACAATTTCATAACTTTATTTTTAAGTCTATATAAAATAATAGTTTCATGTCATTTGACACTAATTATATTATATACATACCATCACGGCATTTTTCACGAGGGGATGGGAAAGCTTACAGACAAATTGTAAGTAATAAACGTGCAAGATGTCTTCTCCATGTCATGACTTTTATCATTATCGATATTCTATCTAAACATCTCTAAATGTGTAGGAATAAAAATAACTTCTGGTCAATAATGAAATATTGTACACAGTGTGGTTGAAGTGAAAAATAAAATAATCTTAGTTTCAGTATGTATCAATGTCTTTATAATATTTAAAGATTCTTATGTCTCGTACATGAATATTAAACAACATAACTTTTCATCAATATTTATTAAAAGGATCTTCCTAGAAATAATCCGGCGACTGTGTTTTATACTACTGCCATCTTCTGAGATTTCCACAAAACATCGTCAATTTTCCTTTAGCACACTTCTCTTTCCCTACACGTCATCTCATCTTAGTTTGTGTATGTACCTGTTATGTATGTAGCTCTGCTCTCGTAGTGTAACAAACAGTGTGAAGTGTATAACGCCTTGCAGAAGCAACAGATGTCCCTGTGTCCCTACAACTTTAGAAAAGCGGATGTTAGTACAAAGGTATAGCTGCTCGTACTTGTAATAAACTTACCCTGAGAGAGAGAGAGATATAGAGAATGAGATGGCAGGCACCTGGGACATGGTAGGTTTGTATTATTCTTCGCTTCAACGATTTCTGTGATGATCCTGGTGTTGACATTTTAGATAACAATATAATATTGTATGATATTGATGGAGTGATAATAGCTCTGCATAGGAGTATCACATGTCACACGTGTCACATTAGCCAAACAAGTGGTATCTTCAAGTATATTTATATTATGTTATGTAGATATAGGTTTATTTACATATAGGTATGGCACAATAATATCAATATGACATATCATCCTATACCAATGGGTACAGGATGATATGTCATATTTATATTAACTTAAATTTCAGAATTATATTTTACTTTCAGAATAATATTTACCAAGCTACTCGTACATTATTGATTTTCCCGAAAAAAAATCTGAAAAATATGCCTTATCAAAGTAATATGAAGAGGATCATCTCACACAATAACCATAGTTATATTGAACACATTATTATCATAACATATACCTATTATATAGTTAATAATGTAAGATGTAGATATGTATCTGACTGATGACAGATTGATCTATTGATAAGCATAAATAAAATATCATTGAAATAAATATCTACACTACCTACATAGCACCAAAATAATGTAATATTATTATAAGGTTCTATACTTTCTACATCAATTTATTTATTTCAACCAGGTACATGATTATAAGATACATATAAACACTATATGCCCCTCTTACACAACTATTGCCACACTTTCTGGAGGGTTTAAAACGTATTTGGTTCTAGAAAATGTAAAAAATACGTTTAATATTTTTAATGTGTTAATGTATTATGTTAATAAAAAAAGAAAAAAAATACAGCCTAGGTATATATTATTATGTTTTATTTAAAATGATTTTTTTTAAATAAAGGTATATCTGGGTTTTGTTATAAACCCAAATACAAACGAAGGTTGAAACCTTTCATAGAGAGCTAAAAGGTTGAATCCTTTAGTACTTTTTTCAAATAACTTTGAAATAAAATATAAAAAATAATTAATTATTTACATGGCGACGTAGCCAAATAATTCTACGATTGGTGACGTGGCCAATTCGTACCCATATAAGTTAGTCCCAATTCCCAATACATTTTGATATGAATTATTTGGCTACGTAGCCGGCGACGTTGCCATGGCATCCCGGTGAGGGATGGCACTAAGTGTCAAAGGATTTATATTGTAAAATTCTCCTCTAACTTAACATCTTTTAGTAGAATTTAGCAATGAAAGTTACAAATATATTGACTCAAAGTAACTCACACATCTAAGTACATAAATATTATTCACTACCGCATGTTTGTTAAGAATTAATTTTCTCACCCTATTTGTGAAACTCTTCACGTGAGCACTTTCCTTCATGCACGGTGGTAGGGAATATTGTATTATGTTGACGCGATGTACAGGAAACATTTTCTTACTTTTATCAGTTCGTAGATATTTTATCTACATATGATGCGGCTTCTTGATAGCTGTAGATTTAATTATTGAAATTAATGTTCGTGTTGATAGTGTAGGTATATAAATATGTATTGTTATTATTTCTATATAGTAACTTTGTACACCATGAAGGTTCAGAGCCCGTAGACAATTTGTACTTGGCGATCGCCTACAAACGAATTTTCGTCAATAACTGCAACAATAACGCATAATTATACGGTACGTGTAGGTAGATTGTCGAAAAGTTCGCCAGTAGACGATCGCTAAGTACAAATTGTCTACGGGCTCTGGTCAGTTGGTCTAGATCAATTTCATAGCGTTTTTAATTGTTTTTTCCATTAACTTATACGAGTAATCTTGATCGCTGGTTAGATCGTAGCCATATGAGTATGCCATAGAATACATTGGAATAAATAAAATCATTTTAAATATTTTTGTTTGGTTTCTGTCTCAAATGTATTCATTCATCTTTACGGTGACTGGATAAATTCACTATTAAGAAAACTACATTAGTATAAAGCTAGTAGGTATGTATGTAGGTACTTTATAAATTATTACTGATTGTAATAATTAATATATTACTGATTGTCACTATACATCTCGTATCAACATCGGATTATGTATGTACATATGTACTCATGTAGGTGGTAAGATGTTTAGCATTTGTGTGACAATATTGTATGTAGGTATAGAGTTGATATTTCTTCTTACCCTTCCTTAGGAAGACACATACATACATGCTAATTCTACATTGTGCTAATTCTACATTGTGCTAATGAAATTTAATCATCTCAGTAAATTAAGCTGTATAATTATGAATTAATTGTGTCAATATTTTATAAGCGAGAATATTCACTGTTTTAGTGGATGAATTTGCTTAAACAAACATATTTAATTATAACCACTAAGATACGGAATGTTCAGTTCATGAAATAAGCTTTAATTAGTCTAACTATTGATTAGTGTATTAATATGTAGATTTGTCTATTTTTTTTTAAATTTAATTTTGTTATAATATTGGTAAACTAATTACAGTACTGTTGAAAGAATTACACCTACTAAAATAATACACGAGAACATGTCGGTAAATATAAAAGTTAATATTTCATCCATCATTATTAAATATTTAAGGTGTTTGTATTTCATTCATAATTAAAAATATGTGAATCGAGTCCATATTCAAAATTAATAAATTATTGTGTAATTGAACCCTACAATATTATCGATTATTAAAAATACTTACATACAATCTACTGTACAACGTACAACCATATTATACCTACTTATAATCAGTGAATCTGTCGACTTATATAAAGAACTTGTTTAATTTTATATGTATGTAGGTACCTACATTTTATATTGCTAGAACATAAGATTCTAATTGACCAACATAGTATTTTATACATAGATATATTAATTGCTGTTAAATCTCTCACTTTGGTATGCACAAGCCTACATAATATTATTTAGGTTTGTATGAAGCCACTTTCCATACATTACTTTTCCTGAAATGTGTCTGGCTTCCCTTTAGTAATTAAACCCTTCAAGACCCAGAGCCTCCATCAATATCATTCCGATATCAATATCTCCCTCCTGCTTTCTACTTTACCATACCTACTCTACTCTATACTATGAGCCGTATGTGCTCACAAATTATATTTAACTTGGCTTACCGGATACATCTGAACGTAACCTCGGCTTAATGAAAATCTTACTCACAAATCAAAATTCATCCCTGCTGATTACATAACAAAAAACACTATTTTCATATTTTTTCCTATGTGTATTTACTAAATATATTACAATTTACTTAATGTATAAATTAAAATGAAAGTTAAACATCGCATTAAGGAATCATTTTGTAAAGTAGCTATTTCTGTTATTGTGTGAGAATATGTCACTTCCAACATTTGGAATAACCCTTATTCCTTGTTGTGACTAGGATTATATAATTACCTATATAATAATATATCTTTATGGGTCTGCCCACTCTCTGTATCGATTTAACTTTTTGTTTCAGTTTCTTCTTTTAGAAGTAATTTATACTTTGTTCTAGGTACTCTTCACAACTTTACACTTTTCTCAAACGACTCTCAGAAGAAAATATGTATATTATTACTTATTACGTATAGCTGTTTTGTTATTTATTTATTAGAGCCTACGAACTGAAGAAGAAGCTTATTGAAGTGACTCAGTTGACGCAGCGATGCTCTGAACGGAGAAAGAAGGCTTCTGTCTTGTACTTTAAAGGGTTAGTTGGAAGACATCACATTTTAGCGATAAACTCGCCCTCTGTACATTGAATTATATTACTGATATTTTAATGACACTGTTTTTTTATTGTAACCGATGTTCAGTAAAGAATAAAATAAATAAATAAAAGGCGAGATGATGATCATAATGATGGCTAATAGATTTGCGATAAATGAATTATAAATAAATAAGTACCTAGTATTTTTTGTATGAAACAGCAGGGCTACTCTTGAAAAAACTAAACACGATCTTAATCTAGTCTTGATCTTGATCATACGACGCGACGCACGAAGTGACTATTGGTCAAAAATACACGCAAACTGATCGCGCGTTAGCGGTAGTGCGGTGTTTTTGACCATAGTCCCTTCGTGCGTCGTATGATCAAGATCAAGACTAGATTAAGATCGTGTTTAGTTTTGTCAAGAGTAACCCTGCTGTTCATGATTTTTTTTTATAAATTATTTTATAGTGTTAAGTGAAATCCCCTAGAGCACCCGGTAAAGAATTGGTCTCCCACTCTTCTCCGTAAGTTTTTGAGTGTCCTGTAAAAGGCAGGTGTTCGAAAAAATTAAGACGCTTTACAACTTAAATTAAGCGATGAGGTTTGCCACCCATCCTGAATATCTTGATTTTATATTGGTACGGAGAGGACAGCTTGTATGTTTTTATTTTATGTATCTGGTCTGCTGGCCACCCCATTTGTGGGATATGCCGTGATGGTACAGTAGTAGTAAGTGAAAGATGATAATAATTGCATTTTAATGTCTAGGAAAATACTTTATCTGCGAAAAATGATAACTGGCTATTTTATTTTAGTATTTACAGCTGCATATGGAGCAGGGCTTTTACGCGTAGAAATATAATATCCTACAATCAACTTAAAAAATATATACAATACAAGTTCACACACACACACACATTTACTTATACCTACAAATACATTGTTAAATACTTACTAATATATATGTATAAATATCAGTGCATAATTACGTTTTGAATATAGGATCACAATATACCTTCATAACATGTAGGTATGTATCTTTATCTTGAATGTCAAATATTCAACAAATAAAAACTAAACACGAAAAATTTATCCCTATATCTAATCGAAAAATACAGTATAAAATATGTTATTCCCATCATAAACCTAGTAGGGATTGTGGACAATACTTATGAACGTAAATCGGACTTCAATATTTAATTAAGAAAATCTACGACCGGATTTCGTGACCATTTATTCTGTCCAATTTTTTTATTATCTTCGTATTTTTTTCTATTTCCAATAATATAAGATAATAAAACATTTATTGTGGGATAGAACCCTTTCCGATCGGAATCGTTCAGGGATAAGGGGGAAGTGCCTGCGGTACCTCCCACCATTCCACAGCCTCCTTTGGTGTGAATCGATGAAACATTTTGAATAAAAGCTTCTTATTAAAGTCCTAAAAAAACATCACAAACAAATAAAACTGATTGTAAATTATTATTACTCGCTTAAGTAAAGTAAATATTTCTTGTTACCTACATAAATCATTTTCCTTCAGTGAAACGTACTTTTTACTTTGGTACAGAAACATTTATACAAATATAAATATAAGATACGTAGTGACATAGTCTTAGTTTTTTAACAAACTTTGTTTGAAATTGAACTAAATATATTTCGACCTACTATTTTAAGTGGTATATGGATGTATAACTCGGAGTATATTTGTTGGTAAATAAATGGTATGTGCTTCAGAGAGTACGTTATTTATTAAATAATTTTATTGGGAAGGTACATTGAATATTTTAAACACGTGTCAGTAGGTATTAGTACATCGGGTGAAGAAAAGTACCAAATTGAATTTTAAACAAAGAAAGTTTGTTGAACTATTAATTGCTTTTAGGTAAGAGGTTAAATTTTGTTTATATTGATATGTTATGTAGGTATAAATACTTCAAATAAAAATAATTTCAAGGAAAGGATTGAGAGACACGTGTGGTTGTTTACATAAAAAAAGTAGATGCTTGTGCTAGGAGTGAAAGAGTAGGTATTTTTGTGGTGAGGACAAAGGAATGAACTAATAAAAATGATGTCACAACAAAATTCGGGGCAGTTTTGTCTAGAAATTAAGAGAGAGAGGTTAATTCTTAGAGACAGTTTTTATTTGGTAATCAATAGAGGCAGTTTTGTCTTGGAATTAGGAGAGAGAGGTTAAAATCATAAAAGCAGTGTTGTATTCAATTTGTTTTTCGTTGTTGACATTTCTTTCTCCGAGTAATAAATATAATATTTCTTTTAGTGATTATTTCCACAATGGAAATAATAAGAAACTCATCCTAAAATTTTATTATAATTTTACATTAAATTCAGTGTCTCGAAGCAGCGAATTTGGCAGAAAATCACCTTACTCGAAGCTAAGAAATTTTATATATTATTATTTATTTAAATTTTGTAATAGATATTTTTATCGTTACGACTTTGCCTTTCTTCTTGGAGTATCAAAACTCTTGTTTGATAAGTCTCAAATAAGTGAAATTTCTGTAGACAAAGGATTGATGAATTTTATATAATGTTTTAATGAATATGTTTATGAGACTGTCACTGTTAATTATTTTATTTTCCCAAATTAATAAAATTTGGATAACTAATATTATTTGTAAATTAAATTTATAGACATTACTTGATAATAAGAGCAGGGACGGACTCAGAAACATTGAATAAATTTTTATGAAATTTTGAATACTAACTTGAGCATGAATTTTTAAACTCATATTTATTTTATGTAAATATCTCTTATTATATCATAAACTAACGTCCCACCATCCACACCCACAAGTCCCAGCGTGGAATACTGGGATACCCAGCGTGAAAAAATTAAAATTCGTGATTAAACTTCTTCCGGTTATCATGGCCGCAAGGCTAAGCGAATTCCGCAGAAAATATTATATTATTATATTTTATTTTGCATGAAAATATATATGTATTATATTCTCTTAATTTATCATATTGTATACTAATGAGGCTGACAATAGTGTATGAAAGGCTGTGTCAGATCGAAATTTGCGTGTGTAGGAGCAAATTTCACTAACAAACCAATTTTTATTGTTATATTAACCAAAAATAGTCAGTGATTGAATTTTGTCAAACTCTGGTTCAGTAAAATATTTCATCTCGATGCGCCCCTGGCGCTGTATACAGATTCTAGTTATGTATGAAACCATATGCCTTTTATAAATAAAACTGCATTCAAAACTAATCTGTAATATAATTACAGAAATAAACTTTCGATAACGTTGAATCATAAGTTTGATAAAATATTATTTCATTGACTATTTCTAACCAATAACATGGATTTTCTGTAGTACATAAAAAATTATTGCTTTTTCGGAAATATAGTGTGTTGTTTTCTTTGTGTATTTTCAGCAATAAGGTAAGTGTTTTATACTTGCTAACGTCGAGTATAAAAGGAAATAATTTATTAATTACTAACCTTTATGTACAACAGAAATTTAATATTGATTTTTATAAAATTATGCTTTTATATGTTCTGAATAGAAATTATTGTTTGTTTTTCACTGATAAAATTTTTCTTTTATAAATCGTACATACAACGTAGAAAGGGTCCTTTACGTAAATTTTCTTTCCTCTAGATGTATCATGAGCCAATATCTTTGAAGAAACGAAAATTGTTGAATTTAGCGACCGACACTTTTGACGGGCATTACGTTAAACGTTCGAAAATAATTTTAATTACGGTGACGTGTGAACTGATTTGGGTAGACTAGCGAGTATATATTATTATGTACGTATGACATCTTTATATACGACGAATATTATTACTCTTGGATTTTACAAGTAGGTAGGTGATATGAAAGTAATTTTGTATTATTAAATTTTAATCGGAATATTATAAAGACGTAATTGCGAAAAGAAATTTATAAATTTGCGTAGATTGGATAAACTCGATTCTTTTTAGTTTAATTACTTCCAACTCAGGGGATAAATACGTATTTATTCTCTCGTCGAAATAAATAAATATATTTTATTTATTTCCTGTCAATGTGGTCTCAACGGTTTTTCTTTTTCTTCCTCTTGTGGGGAGGGACCACGACAGTAGGTATAAGTTGTTCAGATATTCGCAATGTTTCGTACCTACCTACTTAATAATTAAATTTCACATAATATAAAATATGAAAGAAAGATAGGTATAGGTATATAATATCTAGGTATGTATGAATCTACTGTGCAGCTTATACACCTAATAAGGTATCGAATGTAAATGATTGGAATTTGAACTGACGTGAATTGAGAAGTGAATAACATCGCAATATTATTATGAACGATAGTCTACATAATTATGTATCAGCGGCGTGTCTTCCATACATGCAAAAAAGCATCGCATACCTTCAAAATCTATGTGGGTTATGGGCTCTTGCAGTAGTTTTCCTCAAAACAATATTTCTTTTTATTTTAATTGTGGCAATTTTGTCAATACCAATTAATCGTAAACTATGTAGGTGGGCGGAGGATCCGCAAATAAGCGAACTTTTCCTAGCCCAAGAACACCTTGCTGCAGGAGGCGATCTAGACTATGGGACATGGAAAACCCTAAATCGACTGAGATCTGGTGTGGGAAATTGCCGCGACAATAGAGAACGATGGGGCTTCCTACAGGACGAATCCGGAGCATGTGACTGTGGTGCAGCACAGACTATGCCACACTTGTTGGAGTGTCCATTGTGCCCTGTCACTTGCACTATGGAGGATATTTTTGACGCATCTCCACCTGCTGTGTGTTTTGCACAGTACTGGAGATCAGTTCGATTGGGTTTTTTTTCAGGGTTTCGACACGATAAAATAATAATAATCGTAAACTACACATATACGTTATTATAACTGGGTATTGATTTTATTGTAAGTAATGAGTTACATAATTTATTTATATAACAGACTTCCTGTGTTTTTTTTTTAAAGATATATCTGAGTTTTTGTTATAAACCCAAATACAACCTTATACACCTTACACAGTAAGCTACTAAAAGCTTGTGTCGTGAAAGGGGAGTTTGCCGGTTTTGCCGGTTTGCCGGAGTTTTTTAGTTTTATCAAGTATCTTGTGTAAAAAAACTGGTGCTTCGTATTTTGGATGCCTTATTGTATTTACCACATGGTGAGAATGACTTGTGGGAGACATATTATAATAAGTGACTATTTTGTAAACATCTATAGATTATAGTATTATATATGTACCTACCTACTTATTGATTATGAATGCATGGCCAATATAAAAGATCGTAGTCCCGCCACTGCTATGTATATATTATTGAGTGCAAGGTCCGAGGTTTTCAGAGTAATGAATTTAATATTATACCTAATCGTGATAGGAAAAACAATAATCTAAACTAACTGAAATAAAACCAAATAAGTACATACGAGTATATTATATTTTAATGAAAGGTAAACAACAACGAGTTGTTTAGTTTTATTGACGTGCTGCCCGGTGTGTTTTATGGGAAATAAATTATTCCTAATATTATACCTATATGAAATACATACGTGATGTGATGTAATGCAGTTCTATAACAATGACTTGACCTCGTATCAGTGTTCTAATATTATTATAATCATCATCATCAATAATAATTCTTTATGTAGGTACATAGTTATAAATAGTACATAAGTTATAAATAGTAAAAACAAGAAGCTATGTAACTTTTTGTAATTGCATTGGTCACGATAAGCTGTTAGATGCGGGAGGCAATCCCTCAATCCAACCTTAGAAACCCTTAATACTTTGTTTGGTACAGTGAAGACTCATCAAATCCTTATCCAAAATAAGGCTCGAGGGGATATATTAATTTGTAGAAGTATGTAAGGACCTTGATAAAAGCCGTACTCTAAATGATTAGTTTAAAAATATACTGATCTGTACTAAATTTATTTATTTATGTATTATAATTCAATAGTTCACTTCAGATAATTAATATTTACATACAAATCATACATACAAGACACCATAATGCAAACAATGAACATTTGTTTTGATAATTTCTTCCATTTGAAAAGTAGGCATAAGGCTGTCTGTCATTCGTAATTTATTGAAGTTTAATTAATTTAAAAATATTTCACAATATTTCACAATAAACTGTAGGTAGGTAGGTAGGTAGGTACCTACCTAATATGAGTTAAGGCAGTAGTAATCTAATATATAAAAGGAAGTCGTGTGTGTTACAACACTTATAACTCAAGAATGGCTGTACCGATTTGAATGATCTCTGATTTGTTGGATTCTTCTCCGCCCGGAATAAACTATAGGCTATTAAAACATCTTACAAATTCACGGGAAGAAAAAATATGAAGAAAATTATTTACGCCATACATTTTTAATTTCAAAAATAAAAACAATATGGAGAGTTATGGCGTTGTTAGCGCCCCCACGTCGCCTGTTGCATTGTGCTAAAATAATCCGTAGGTTCTGCTATATTAAGAACCAAATTACTATAACTAATATGAACGAAATGTGTACTAATATTTGTTTACTATAATTCGGTAGTTACATGGCAATAGGTTGTATCTCACTAAAACATAATTTTACAGGAGAGCAAAAACAAAGTTTGCAAAAGAGATATTTCAGCCAAATTTCGAGCATTATATATCAAAATGAAGGTAATTATTATTTCTACAAGATAGATGTAACTTTCTCCTAATTATTTCTTCTACAAGATGTATGTAACATTCACTAAATAATTTCATGCAGTTTAAAAATATTTGAGTTTTTTTGCCATGTTGATGAAAACAATCTTTCTACATGTCAATAAGTTACGTCTTTTCTCTCTTTATTCTGACTATAAAGAGACATATCCTTTTGCCACATCAAATATTACACTATTTTGAACATTTTATGGAACAAACTTGAAAACGCAAAAAATGCGAGATACAACCTATTGCCATGTAACTACCGAATTATTCGACTAATATTTATGTATCGATAGATCTTCTGTCACAAATGTGGACGTGCACAGATTATATTTTAAATTGGATTTTATTTTTGCAGATGGAAAATTATTATTGAACCAAAAATTGTGTTTTAAAGATGAAAATAAGAATGTGTTCATGTAGGTAGTTCTGATGCAAGATTGTGTAGTGAAATTTGCAGACAGAGAAGAAAAATTACGAAGAAAATTATTTACGCCATACATTTTTAATTTCAATAAAAAATGCAATATGGAGAATTATTATACAAAATCAACAATGAAGTTTTTTTTATAGATTGGCCTATTAATATGATAAGTTTTCTATACATTCTCATATTAGAATCGTTATCCATACAATTTAACATCTGTAGTTCTGATATTTCAATTTTTAAAAAATCATGGAAAGAATTTTTATAAATTTTAAATGAATAGGTAAAATCTACCTGAAAAAAAAATTAGTACCTACATAATTATATTACGTACCTACTGCAGATAATTTATAAACAAATCTGAGTTAAGCATAATTGTTCAACATAAATTGTTCATGTCGGCCGGTGTGGCGCGGAGCTCTTTCCTTTGAGTCACGAGGTCCCGGGTTCGATTCCCGGACAGGGCAAAGTGAAGAATAACCTTTTTCAAATTGTCCTGGGTCTGGGTGTTACATATATATGTATATAGTGCATTGTATATGTGTGTATCGTCGCGTTAGTACCCATAATCAAGATTCATCTAAGTTTGGGACTAGCTCGGTGTGTGTGAATTGTCTATGTAAAAAAAAATGAATGTAACTTTCGCAGTTTAGCGGCCCCACCCGTTGTCGAGTACTTTTTTTTCCTTAGAAAAGGTAATATTTTTGAAACTTGAGGAAATTGTTGCCATATGTAGAATTATTTTAATTTGCCGGCAAAAAAAATCCACTTTGAAAATTAATTTCCTAAAATTCCGTACATATTACTCGACAACGGGTGGGGCCGCTCAAGTTTCATAGTTGCGAATTTTTTTTCCTATTAAAGAATTTTCCAAAAATTTGGTGACCAAAAAACAAATCACCATATGGCAACAATTTCCTCAAATTTCGAAAATATTACTTTTTCTATGGAAAAAAAGTACTCGACAACGGGTGGGGCCGCTAAACTGCGAAAAATCCAAATGAATTATATTTTTTTACACTATACCTTCGATGACACACTTTGACAATTACGGGAGTTTGAAAAGAGATTAATAATATTAATCATTCATAAAGTCAGTGGGAGAGGGCAGAAGATAGGGCATGTGTCGAACATGTGTTGAAAGGCTTGGTTTGGAGTGGCCAGAGGTCCTGGAAGCAGCGGTGGACAGTTATCTCTGGAGGAGATACTTAGGGGCAATGGGCCCCCGACCGAACTAGGACAAGGGGAAGTAGATGTATGTATGAAATCGTTCATTGATTCTTTGGCGGTACGAAGTTCGCCGGGCCAGCTAGTTAATAAATAAATAGCAGTGCAAATTATTAAACTACTACCTTCTACTATTACCACCACCTACTACTATATGTAAGTACCATTACGTAATATCCCACTAGTGGGGTAGCCAGCGCACTGGGTGCATTTAATAAACATGCAAGCTATCCTCTACGTGCCAACAATTATTGATACATTCAGGATGGGTGGCAAAGATCATCGCTGAATTAAAGATGTAAAATGTCTTCAGTTTTCGAATGCCTATTTTTTTTTTTATTTATTTATTTATAAGTATATATAGGACAACAATTCAATTATAAAACACAAAAATGAAAATATACAAAAAACAACAAAATCTGGCCCCAGACAGCACCATAGAGCTGGTATTAGGGGCTAGAAGATCTTCAAATGAATTTGTCTTCTATAAAGCACATAATTTACCTCTTGTTTTAACACAATACATTAAAATTAGAAAAGAAAAAACAAAAATCTGGCAATCAAAAACTAATATCTCTTCTTTCTAATGTACGTTTTTTCAATTGCCTCTTGAAGGTATAATAACTATTTACATTCTTCAGCACTTCCGGTAGATCATTAAAAATTCTTACAGCTTCATAATAAAATCCTTTTCTTTCTTTGTCCGTCCTTGGGTACACGTTTCTTAAATTGTTTCTGGTTCTGGTATATCTGTTATGTATATCACTGTTTCTTAGTATAAGCATGTTCGTTTTAATTAGACCATTTTTTGCTTTATATATAGCTTTCGCCCTTTCCATGCATACCAACTCATCGAGGTTCAGCATTTGTGTAATCTTATAGACTTCATCAGTCCTAGTATATCTGTCAAGGTCAAACACTACTTTTAGCGCCTTGTTCATCATTCTGTGAACGATACCACGCAGTTGCATACTGGACTGGGACCAAATTATAATTCCATACATTATGTGTGGTAATATAAATGAATTGTAGATAATTTTCTTAGTGCTTTTATTAAATACTTCCGCTCTCCTCATAATTCCTACCATTGGTGCGAGTTTTTTGATGATTGTTTTGACATGTTCGTTCCATGTTAGTTTGTCATCTAATTCCAGACCCAAGTATTTGACACATGTACTCCGCTGTATAGGTAGATCGTTTATCATTAAACTAGGATTAATGGGTGCTTTATTTTTCTGTTTTATTATCATGTATTTAGTTTTGTCCACATTTATAGTTAGAGATCCATTATTGAGCCAGTTCGTGAAGATCTTCAAATCATTGTTTATTGTGTTCTTTAGGGTGTTCTCATCTGTTCCACTGTATATCAACAATGTGTCATCTGCGTAAATGAAGTATTTTCCAGTCAGTCCTATGTATTGTAGATCATTTATGTACATCATATAAAATAACGGCCCCAGTATAGATCCCTGAGGGACTCCTATTGTGATTTCATTTCTCACGCTTGTTATATCAAAGTTTTTTGTCATCGCTGTTCTATCTTTGAGATAGTTTTCGACCAGGCTTAGCGTTACACCTCGAACTCCCATTCTTCTCATGGAATCCAATAATATGTTGTGATTGACTGTGTCGAAAGCTTTCGATAGGTCTATAAAAATGGGAATGACATATTTACCTGAGTCCAATTCTCTGTTAATATGTTGGATTGCATCCATAAGAGCAGCTGATGTGTTACTATTTTTTTGGAACCCATATTGATAATCGTCAAAATCTCCGTTTATTTTAATATAATTTACAAAACGTTTGTGTATTATTTTTTCAAAAATTTTACTGAATGTACTTAGTAAACTAATCGGTCTATAATTACCAGGTTCATCTCTCTTCCCTGATTTATATATAGGTATTATTTTGGCAATTTTTAAAATCTCTGGAAATTCACATTTACTGATACAATTATTTATTAATATTGTTAATGGGTTAGCTAGAACGTTTTGCAATATTTTAATATCTCCTGATGTTATACCATCATATCCTGGTGCAGCACTGTCTTTGAGTTCTTTTATTACTTCAATAATTTCTTTCTCATTCGTTGGTAGCATAAAAATACTGTTTTTCGGGGTTCTAATTTGTCTGTTATATACTTTAGGTTCCTTTTTGAGCATTTTAAATTTCTCGGCAAGTTTCGTACCAACTGTACAAAAATGTTCATTTAGTTCTTTCGCTATATCTGACCTATCTTTGATTAAGCCATAATCTGTCTTTAGTACATCAATTCCATTATTAGAATAAGACTTTGAATTACCAAATCTTTCATTAATTATTCTCCAAAATTTCTTTCTGTCTCCATTAGCTTGTTTTATTTTTGTATTGACATGTTTTCTTTTTGCCTTTCTTATTTCATACCACGTAATATTTTTTAACTCTTTGTATTGTTCTTTAATACTTTCTGAAGCATTGGGTTTCTTTTGAAGGCTATACATCAAATTTCTCTTCTGAATCAGTTCAAGTATTTGAGGAGTTATCCAGTCATTATTATTCCTGATTCTACATCTTTTTACTTTAGTCGCCATTATTTTGCTTTCTGTAATGACTCTCGTTAAGCTTTCAAAATCAAGAGTATCCTCATTGTCCACTTTATTTTTTACCAAGTCAATAAAACAAACCCTATCAATAATTTTTTTCTCAACAATTTTCATTTTCTCTTTTGGTTTGCATAGATCGTTAATTAAAATGTTTATTATTTTATGGTCCAGGCCAGGCCAATCATCTAATTTAAGTGCAATTGAGTATCCAGTATTTTCTAAAACATGATCTATAACTGTGCAGGTATCGTTTGCAGTTCTTGTTGCTTGTGATCTATCAATTTTATTTGTTATATTGAAGTCATTAGCCTTAATCATGCTTTTGTATGTAAGTGCAGCAATATTTTTTTCATCCAAAAGGTCAATATTGGCATCTCCAATAAAAATTATTTTTTTTCTATTCATTACTTCATCCATTTTATTAATAAATTCCTGAGCTGAGTCATATGTGGGTGATCTATAAAATGCGCATAATCTTATTATTTGTTTTTCAATTCTTAATTCAACAATAGTAATGTTAAATTTATCGGTACTGTATACCAGATTGTAATCTAAAGACTCTTTTATATATATAGCAGTACCTCCTCCTCTTGTATCAGACTCTCTACAATTGAATATTCCTGTAAATCCCTTAATATCATAAAATTTGCATTCATTTTCAAACAGCCACGTCTCAGTAAACATCAATATGTCAACATCCAAATATTCCTTCAGCATTAAGTCAATTTCGTGAAATTTGTTCCTTATACTTCTCAGATTAGCATACAGTATGTTCACTTTACCACGTTGTATTCTCTCCATGTCAACCTTAGGAAAAGTCAGGGTATTCCACTCTAGCTCTAGCACGATCATCCAACATCATCCTCGTGGGACATTTTTTAATAATAGCTGCATGTACACAATCTATGTTTCTTGTTTTACAGTTCACACAGACAGGTTCACATTCTTTATCCGTACATTCCAAGAATGTATGTTCTCCCGCACAGTGCGAGCAGCAAACTTTGTTGACCTACCCGCCTTTACCCACAAAGAGTGAGAGAAGATTTCTTTCCCGGATGCTCCACGGAACAATAAACATAGATCTAATTCTCAGGGCGGCCACGTGTGTTCACTAAAATAAAAATATGTATGTATGAGAAATTATATGAATGTAGAAGAAGCGAAGTAAGTACCTATGTAAGGATATATCAGTATGGCATTCTGTTCTCTTTGCTTACCTCACATAGGATGTGACATGAAGGTATTTTATGTATAGATAGAATTATTATCTTTCAGTATTGATGGGAATTCAACGTAAAAGCTATCGCATTATATATATATATACGTACTAGTATAGGTATCTATCTAAAACTATTATATTACTATATACTTACACACATAGTAGGTGGATGTGGATGTGTAAATATCTTGGTGATATTATAATAATTATATAGCTTTACCTACATATATATAGTATTTGTTTAGGTTTAAATTTATATTAATTCTGATAGCGAAACTGAATAATGGATTATTATGCCTTGTTATTATTATAATAAACAAACTGCACTTGAGTGTAAGTAGTAATGTTAGTTAATACCTACACTACACACTATATTTACACATCAACTACATACATATAGGTATAGGTATCTACAAGTGACACGTGTATTGGTGATATAGAGATGTTATATAAATGAAGGTACATATATACCACCTAGATACCTACCTTCGTATTTACAAACCTCTTTAGGTAGGAAAATACATATTATTAGTACCCCATTTTACATTGAATACTTTACAATCATCAGCCTGATATTTACCAACAGCCACTCGTGTTTCAATCCATTCCACATTCCGTTGTAGGTACCTACATATTATAATGGTGTGTGTGGTGAGTGTTTCTGTCTAATGTGGGATATTATTATTGCGATGTTATCGATTCCTAAAAATAAGCATTTAAATTACATTATTATACTACATACCTACATACATACATATATATATATATACACACTGCTGCATGTACAAGGTACTAATACTCACATAATATTATATGTAGGTATATCACGTAGATGAAAGAGAACAATGCATTTTATAGGTCGCAACACTCCATAAATCAAATAATAATATTATAATAAGGAGTATGTATGTAGAGGTAACTACGTATACTTACATACCTACATAATACCTACTTACGTTTTAATGTCCTAGTAGGTAGGTACCTAAAGTCTACACTAACCTAACCTAACAACTAACCCTTTAATTGAACATTTCTAACAAATACTATATTTTTATTTGTTTGAAGAAGATTCACGGCTTACGCCTTTTACCGACGAAACCGAGCATTTTGTAGGTCTTTTCAAGGATAGAGTCAACATGAGCCCGGAAAAGCATCTTTCTATCCATGATCACACCCAAATCCTAACCTGCTGTGCTGCTACCGAGCAAGGACTTGACCATCAATGTGGTATCTAGAGAGAATCGGCTGAGTCGTTCTATTGAATGAAATAGAATAGCACTTTAATACATTCAAATATAGTTGATTCTCCCTACAATACCGTGACAACATCTTAAGATCTTCCTGGAGATGCCCACAATACACAGTATGCAATGCAATAACAATATTATGTTATATACCTATGCAGGATGTAATTATGTTATATATGTTGGAACGTCTTCAGAACGTATGTATCAGATACTTCTTTAACTTGAGGAAGTTTGACCACATTTCAGAATACAGACCTCAATTAAAGTGGAAGACTATCAGAGAAAGAATAAACATTCAGACACTTTGTCTTCTGTTCAAGGTGTTATCAAGTCAAGATTCACCTGTATATCTCAGGGAACGCTTTCAATTTGCCTCCTCACATGGTCTGCCACTCAGGTCAGTAAACAACGGTCTTCTTACAATTCCCTCTCACCATACGGATTTTTTCACATCTTCATTTACGGTCCATGGAGCTAGGCTATGGAACCAACTCCCTTCGGAAATTCGCACATCTTCATCATTTCTTGTTTTCAAAAATAAAATTTCACGGCGTTGAAGGTTACTTGATTTTTTTTATTTTTTTTATTCTTCGGTCGGTATAGGTAGGATTCCTTCCCTTTCCCCTTCCCCTCTCCTTTGCACAGATATCGCACTTAATTTAATTTTTAATATTATACTTTCTTTTTTTCTTATATCTTTTTTATATATTTTATGTAAGTATGTATCTATTTTCTTGTTTATATTTTTTTATTTTTTATTTGAGTATTTTCTTTTATCTGTGTGTGTGTGCGTGTGTGTGTATGTATTTATGTGTATGTGTATATATATGTATGTATATTTTTTTACTATTATTTTTTTTCTTTCAAATGGTTGGCTGAAAGATGTTGCACTACAACAAGTCCGCCATTTGACAGAACATTGTTTTTATTTATTATGTGTGTTTGTACAATTAGGTAAGTATGTTCTGTCAATAAAGTTTTATTATTATTATTATTATGTAAGTATGCATTTTTATTTATCACCGGCAATCCACCCGGTAATAAAACTATAAAAACAAAATGCATAACTATATATATATCATAATATTATAGGTATGCATAGGTATGTTATGTTTATTTTTATTGCAATGTGTGAAGTCGTTGTAGGTACCAACACTCTATGAAGGTGTATAAATGACCTGATATTATTTTTTATTTCAGTATTAATACAGTAAACATACAGTTATCACAGTTTAATATTTTTGCATTGATCTCTTTGGGTACATAGAAACGTATAAGCTGTCCTCTTTTTTCGAAAGACGAATTTTGTTGTGTGAAGGAGGAGTATTTGCCAATGTTGTTTGTTTTTAGTAATTTCTTTTGTCGCGGTTCGTGCGAATTGTTTTTAAATCCATCTCAAATGTACACATAATAACATATACTTATTGAACGATTATTTATAAGCCACTACTTTCTAATTAACCGTCGCAAAGTGATACACCTTATTTTAAAGTAAACAATAAACTTTAATTTTATTATTTTACTGTTTCTGCACACTTTATACATTTTTCTTAAGACTTATAATATTATACTTCGGTCACTCTACGCCCATGATGTACTTAATTGTTTTGTTCTATTTTTTTCTTTATAATCCAATATGGCGTGAGGTAACTATAAACAACTGTGTGCGCAGGCGCACAGTCCGTGGTGTTGCTATTTCGTAATAAACATACTTTTATTTTATTTTAGTAATATGATTTTTCTGGTAATTAAGACTTGTTCACATATACCTACATTCTTTGGTTATGATCAATTTTTTGTTTCAGGCATGCTTTTTTTCCTTTGGAGATTCTATGGGTTATTATTTATTATGCGAAATGCTGTATGAAAGTTAATAAATTCTGATGGGTTATTATTTTATTTTTATGTCTTTTTTAATATTTTTGTACACACTATTGTTTTTCTATTTATTTTATTTGCATGCACGCATGTTTAATCCTACTTTTTAACATCTCTTATCTGTTCCTTTTTTCCTAATTGATGGAGATACCTGTGTTTTTTGTATTCTCTTTACTGCATTAGTCTCAATTATTCTATTGCGGATATTTTACTCAGGTTATCAATGAATGCATAAGTACCCTTTTCATAGGGTTTTTTATAATGTTACAATTGTTTATTTACACTCCATCTTAGTTCCACATATTTTTCATTTTTTTTTTTTTTTGTGAATTATTTACCTACGTGAGGTGCAACTTGTACACATATTTGCCTACTTATCAGTAAATTGAGTCTATATTTATTATTATTTTATCTATATATTGAGTAGCTTATTTATATATTTATTTATTTTTAATTTATATATATTTATATTATATGTATTCATCTCCCGACGATTCATATTTATCCATTCCTGATAGCCCCCCTTCCCCTTATAATTTCAGTCATAGTGATGATTCTTTCTACTCAGCTCTTTCTTCTTGCGAGTCTGATACATCTGATTCTTCTGGGAACTGTCAACCTTTACATGATAGTCTTATCTCTGTATTTCCTTTAAAATCTAAAGATCTTCATATTTGTCACATAAATTCTCAAAGTCTACCAGCTCACTATGATGACCTACTAGCTAATTTCTCAGATGTTAATTTTCATGCCCTAATGGTGAGTGAGTCCTGGTTAAAGCCATCTTTACCCTCTTCCCAATTTTCTCTCCCAGGATATCAACTAATTCGTAATGACAGAACAGGGAAGGGAGCCGGTGGTGTATGTGTATACCTGCGTGATGATATTTCTTACTCTGTTATTGAACAATCTCCATCTAATTACGCAGCTGAACCCGAGTACATCTTCATAAAAATTCACATTCACGAAACATCCATACTACTCGGGGTAATATACTGCCCACCCTGTATTAATTATTTTAACAAACTGGAAACTGTCCTTGTAAGTCTATTACCCCTTTTCAATGATGTCATTATCATGGGTGATCTAAATACCTCTTTACTCCTGGATGACTACCGTACCTCCCATCTCAAAAATCTGACCTACTCACTGAACATAAATATCCTCCCACTTTCACCTACACATCACACTAAAGACTCATCATCATTAATTGATCTCATTTTGACATCTGAGACCCAAAAAATTTCACTCCATGGACAGTTCCCGGCACCTGCTTTCTCTAATCACGATCTCATATTTGTCAGGTATCGGGTCAAATGTCCAAGGCCAAAGCCAAAAATGGTGCTGTTGAGAAGTTATCGTGGCCTCGACATCGACAGTTTACTATCTGACTTTAACAATATAAATTGGAACAGGTTATATTGTTCAAATTCTGTTGATGAAAAGGTTGAGATACTTAACAATTCTCTTCAATGGTTAAATGACAAACATGCACCTCTGAAATCAGTGCGTATCAAGCGCCCTCCAGCTCCATGGCTTTCGACCGAGATCAGGTGCCTGATGGGGAGACGTGACAGGGCTAAGGTAAAATTTACCAAATCTGGTACTCCCTCGAATTGGGATTCTTATCGTATCCTCCGTAACCGCTGCAACCAATTGTGTAGAAATGCCAAGCGTGCACACTTTAAGCAAATTTTCGTTAATCGGACTTCATCCGATATATGGCGAGGCCTGGGTGCTATGGGAGTGAATCGCAATGATTTGGTAGAAAATAAAATCAGCATTGACTCCAATATTTTAAATAGCCATTTTGCTACCCCACCTTGCAATTTCAGCCAATCTATAAAAAACTCCACTCTCTCATATATTCAAAACCTGCCTGATTTTGGTAAACCCATATTTCATTTCTCTCATGTATCTAATGATACCATCCGTAAGCTTGTCAATTCAATCCAATCCAAGTCGATTGGAGCTGATGGCGTGAGCGTAATATTCGTTAAATTTATCATTGATCCTATATTGCCAATACTAACTCACATTGTAAATTTCTCACTAGATTCCGGTACTTTTCCTTCCATTTGGAAGAAAGCTCACGTCATACCTCTCCCCAAAAAATCTAATCCTATAACGGAAGGAGACTACCGTCCTATCTCAATTCTTCCCATTTTTTCAAAAGTCATGGAGAAGGTTGTTCATGAACAACTTGTCCACCATCTCACTTCTCATAACATACTCTCTCCCTTTCAATCTGGTTTCCGTAGTGGGCACAGCACCACTACTGCCCTTGTCAAAGTGACTGACGATATACGAGGCGCTATGGAAGAAAGAAAACTCACCCTTCTCTTACTACTTGATTTCAGCAGCGCCTTTAACTCTGTCGACTTTGACATACTTCTCGCAAAATTAAAATATTACAATCTCTCCGACAGCACAATTCGCTGGTTTGATTCTTACTTAAGAGATAGGACTCAATCTATTAAAATGAATGATAATCAAACATCAGATTGGTTACCACTGACGGCAGGAGTTCCTCAAGGCGGAATCCTATCACCTCTCTTATTTTCGCTCTATATCAACTCAATTGTCGAACATATAGATATTGACCATCATCTGTACGCAGATGACTTACAAATCTATTCACATTTCGAGTTGGATCAAGCTCAGCTTGCATTTAGTCACGTAAATGGTGAATTGGACCGCATTTCTCACTGGGCACAGCAAAATGGTCTGTTACTCAACCCTTCTAAATCTCAAGCTATTCTTATTGGTAGTTCCCGCCTCTTATCTAAAATTCGATCGGAGTTATTACCCAAACTATACCTTAATAATTCTGAAATTCCTCTTTCCAAAAAGGTCAAGAACCTCGGTTTATTTCTCAACCAAAATTTATCCTGGCAGCCCCAGATTGGAGAGGTTAGTCGTAAGTTTTTCTTTAGTCTCCATTCACTTAAACGTCACCAAAACTTTTTTCCTTTAGAGACTAAAATTCTTCTGTCCCAAACTCTACTTCTCCCTCTACTGGAATATGCGGATGTAGCCTACCTGGACATTACTAACGAACAACAAATGAAACTTGAGCGCTTACAAAACATATGCATTCGTTTTATTTACGGGCTTCGTAAATTTGATCACATCTCCCACTATCGCAACGAGCTCAAATGGTTAAAAATGTCACAGCGTCGAAATCTGCATATTCTTTGTCTTCTCTTTAATGTTCTCCACAATCCAACTACTCCGAACTACCTAAAATCTCGTTTTGCACCTTTGGCATCTCATGGTTTGCCTCTTCGTTCTGGTGCACTTGGTACGTTGACCATTCCCACTCACAGATCATCCTTCTTTACATCTTCATTCACTATACATGCAGCTCGGTTATGGAATGATTTACCCTTATTGATCAGACTTGCTCCTACTATTTCTATATTCAAAAGCAGACTGAAACATCACTATCTCTCTCTCAATAACTCAACTTAACCATATCCCTTCCCCTCCCTCCCCTCACCCCTATATGTATGTGTGTATGTATGTGTATATGTATGTATGTGTGTATATATATATATATGTGTATATATATATATGTATGTATGTATATATATATATATATGTATATGTGTCTGTATATTTATGATTGAGTCTATACTATTTATATTATTTTATTATGCTTTTTGTTTTTAGTACTTATACCTACTTAAGTTATATGTACCTGTATATATTTTATTTATTTTTTATTATATCTTTTCTTTTATGTACTTAACTATGTACATCAATATTAATGTATCTCGTATCTCTCTCACATTTGGTTGGTTGGTAGAAATTGCCTAAAGGCAATAAACCCGCCATTTGTGTTACTATATACCACAATAAAGATTATTTTATTTTATTTATTTTATTTTATTTATTATTTTGTTCATATTCCACTAGGATTTGCTATAGTACACATTTATATATAGGTACATATTATATCTTAAAGCTATGTAGGTAGGTATAGTTTTGTATTTTATATTGCATATATAACTTAAATAATAGGTATAAGTACCTAAAGGATATTATATTCAAAATAATATTTCAGAAATACCGTTAAAGGAATAAATAAAAAATATCTGAACTAGTGATGAAGGACTCGTAAAATTTTCTCAAAATATTGCGATGCGATTTAAAAGAAAAAGAGGAAACCATAAGAGGTGAACTACCCTTCTCTCTTCTTAAGACAAAAGCTGATATAGAGGTACCTATCTTGCGTACCTACTCAATATTATTTGTAAGTAGATTAATTTAAATTATAAATTACATTCAATGCTTAAAGTAAAACCTAAAAAGACACAACAAGAATGTGATATTTCTTTAGAATTATATTGAACATAATAGTTCCAAATATACCTACCTACAACTCAACAGCTATACAGACATACCTATTACATAAAAGGTAATTATATTTAACTGTATAGATAATCTGAAATGAATGAATTGCAAAATTTAATATATTTTTGGAAAAACATTTTCATTTCAAATAAAGAAACATTTTCATTATATGAAAATCACCTGTACCTTATTCACATCTTGAATTTTATATAGACAGGTACCCGGTAGGCAGTAGGTACATGATTGTAACAAAATTCGAGCATAAAGGAGACACACTTATTTTGTTTTCGATAAGATTGTAATGATTGACGGCATTTTTACAATTGTGTTAATAAGTTTTGTATCCAGTGCTCCTAAGCATGTCACAATATTATTATCTTCCTTTATATTAGGTATATTATGTGTGTCTGTATCTACTCTGTAGCCATGTTGTTTACAATACATTGTTGTAGCTGCCATATTATATTTGAGGAGATTACGCCTTACGCTATATCCCTTCTGTTTGCGACGTTGTCCAATTATTTCTTTGTCCAGATAATCCACCGCAACATAACGGAACACTATTATTACCGAAGGAACTGAGATAAAGATCTGCCCTTAATTTTAATTATGTGACACCGGTTGGTAATTAAAATAATTACTTACGTAATAAAAAAAGTCGCTATAGAAAACGATAAAGTATACCTACCTACCTATAATAGGTATTATACTTACCTACCTAGCACCACCTATACTAGTGTTAGTAATTACAGCTGGTGTTTTTCACTATCAGTAGGCAATATACCAGTAAGAAAATATATTTCATTAAAATGATTGAGATTTGATAAAATGTAAATATTGTTGTAAATGTTATTTGTGAAGGGCACGCTTCACCCGTAACATTTAAGGACTATAATAATTTACGAGTTGTAGATGGAGATAAAGTTAAGTTAAATTCGCGTAAAATAATAATATGGTGAAAATATGGAGATATAGAAAGGCTTTCAGAGAAAATATTCAATAATATATTCCTCAATGGCTGAACTGAATTCATTAAGCACGTAAGGTGAAATTTATGACGTGGCTACGTATTTTCATAATGTGAAGATCTTTGGTGTAAAATATTGCAAGGACGCGAAACTATTTATGAGATGGAAATCTCCATTCGATCTTCTGCGATAATAATATTGTAGAAGTGTCTCCCATGTGGAGTCCTCCTACCTCCTACACTCGCAGTAACACCCACACCCACACATAGTGGAAACTGAGCTACTTCTATGTACTCTTATCATTTATATGGAATATTTTGTAGTCATCATAGTTAATTCATAATTTATTATAATAAGGAGTTAGTGTATACCTACCTACCTACCTCTGGTGTTGCGAATAGTTTAATGATTTTTATTTCAATATACATGAAATGTTTCAGTATTTTTATTATTATGCTTAAGGATCCCATCCCTAAGAAGTAAGGAGATGCCTGTTAGGGAAACATTCTGCTATGTAACTTTAATGGTGTGCTACCTACATATTATATAATTGTACTTATAGGCGTATCGGTATTTATCTATACGAATATAATACGTGCATATGTAAATAGTTAAATAGGTATTCGTATGATTTCGTCTACATATATAACATACCTACATTTATCTATAATATGACTAGGTATAGCTCAGATTCAAACGGTGCGGCGTAATACTGTCTGTTGGTGGCATCAATCAGATTTATATATGAGTAGATATCTAATTATCTAACAAAATGTAGTGGCTGTGGTGTTTGATATAAAATGATAATACAGCAATAAATCTCTGCGAGAGGGAATTTTCCTAAGAAGTTTGGGTGATTTTTGAACTCCTCAAAACATCTTTATAAACTTTCATTTGATCGACGCGACGCTAAGTAGTTGGTAGTGGAGAAGTATGTATTGTTGATTTGACGTAAGCCACAAGATCATTCCTCCGTTGCTAAACTTATAATTTTATTCCAAAACTTAAAGTTATCAGCGACGTATTTCAATAATATCTATATAATAAAATAATTATTTATTTTTAACGAGTGTAAATATTTGTGTAGGTTTACATATACATATGATCTAATAGAAAACCAGTATCATAATGCAGCCTATAATAATGTAACCTTCTGACTGACACCGATGAACATAATATTTATAGGATGGACCGAGTATCCATGACTATTATAATATTGTAGGTATCTACTTTGTATTTATCTACACACATCTTCTGAGTTGACACTTTGTGTTGGTGTATTAGGGTAGATACATAATGTAATACATAGCAGATATATTTTTACTTGTTATTCTCTTTTGTTCCAAGAAGGTATGATTTGTTTAAGGGTCACTTGTTACATCTCGCTTCACTGAGATGATTTTGTATCTTTGTTGGACAATTCTACCCTCTTCGTCTGCCGTGAATATTAATATTATGTTTTGAATTTAAGGATAGTTAGATTCTCTAAAATAATTTCTCTTTCGTTGACTATACATAATAATATGTACATGGGTTCCAACATAACATAAGTAGGTACCTATTATTATTGTTGTAGTAGTCCTGTTCATATGAGGGTAGGTATTTTATGTATTGTACCTAAGCCATACCTACCGTAGGTATATATATATATATATATATATATTGCAGTGGCTATTGGCTCTGATGTATTCACACATTGTATGTATGTATGTGGGGGTGTAATATACTTACATGTATGTATTTATGGTGTTAGTGTAAATACCTATTCATTAAATAATATTTATGTGCTAGAAGGCAAGGGTTAATACGAGGCGCCCGGGTCTCGTCTTGCCTCGCCTCGATCTAAAGGAAATAAGATATCAAAGGAAACGACTTTTTGTTAACCTCCAATCCTTTTGCTTTGAAAATATACTTATAGAAACCTACTAATCTAGCTTCATACGCTACGTGTGCTTGACAGAACCCAATATAATATTGTACATACATACAAGTACCTACCTATATGATGTAATATTCATGTAGGTATTATGAGTTATGGCGGTGCTATACCTATATAGGTAATTTATGCTTGAAATCAGTTTGCTACTTTTGGTTTAAAAATATTTTGTGTTATACAAACCTACAGAATATGAGATTATATTGAAACATGTGAGATGTAGAGAATCGCTGGGGAGGCAAATGTACAGCAGTGAATAGGAATAGCTGTGTATGTAAGTTACAAAGTAGGTACCTACCTATTTAGTATGTAGGTAGCTGGTAGGTATCAACCTAATTATGATTATAGCAATATGTACTTAGTTGTAGAAGTTTTCAGAGAATGTTTAGGTTGTTTATTTCATTTCCAGCGTACTGAAGTAAATACAATTTATTATATTATACCCAGTACATAGGTTCCTACCCAATAATATTATATTATTATACTAGATGGTGTCTGCTTCCTGCAGAAAGCTAAGTTGAGTATCTACATATCTAGGTACCTACTGGGTAGTTGCCGCTGCGAGGAAATCATATTAAGTAGGTTTATGGAAACAATCATCATTATGTTTTATATAATAGTATATACCTAATATTATGTAGATAGTTATTTACTGCAATAACTACTAATAGCTATTGCTAACATGTGGGTATGTTATGTACCTATATACTGGACGGGAGTTGTGTTGTTATGGTAGGTACTTAACTAACTAACTAACTTTCATATCACAGCAATACTATGTGAATACGTATAATATCTACCTATGTATGTACCTACCTATCTAACTATTTACTATATCAATGTGACTTATGATATACATATATATACCTATATACCTACCATGTAATATAACTAGATGAATACATATATATACCTATATACCTACCATGTAATATAACTAGATGAAAGATTGGACTGTTGATAATTTATTTATTTATTTTTTATTTATTCAGATATTCACGGCCGAAGCCTTTTACATATAAAAAAAATAGTGTACATACTATACATGCATATAATGAGTAGGTATTATTTTTTTATTCAAAAAAAGACACAAAACAATTAATTTGATGTAAAACAAGTAGGTAAGTATTAATTTGTATTTTGTGATAATAATTAATTTGTATTTTGTACCTAATCACATAAAAATGGAAAGTATACTGTTGTCAAAGTACAACATGAAAATAAATAAAGAAAAAACAAAATGTATGGTCGTTGGAAGAGAGGAAGCGACTGCGAACATTGCCATAAATGGAGTGAGCATCAAACAAGTAAGAGAATTCGTGTACCTGGGCAGTAGAATAACCCAGGATGGACGCTCCAAAGCAGAAATCGTAAGCAGAATATACCAGGCAAGGATTACCTTTAACAAAAAATCGAAGATATTGGAATCCCCAAATATTGACTTAAGCGTAAGGCAGAACCTTACTAAACCTTTGTATGGAGCATTCTGCTTTATGGTTGTGAGACATGGACCATCAGCAAGAGTGAAAGCGGACGGTTGGCGGCCTTTGAAATGTGGTGCTACAGACGCATGCTTAAGATCCATTGGTCGGAGCACGTCGAAAACGAAGAAGTATTAACCAGGGTAGGCGAAAAAAGGCAACTCCTTAAGAGAATCAGCCAACAACGAGCTAACTGGATTGGCCACAACATCAGGCACCCAGGACTACTCATAGCCATCGCGGAGGGTAAGACAGAGGGGACAAATGGCAGAGGCCGACCAAGAGACGCATATATGGACCAACTGAAGAGTGATATGAACTGTGGCTCATACGTAGAGCTGAAAAGACTGGCGGAGAATAGAGACGAATGGAGAAGAAAAACCAAACTCGTTGCAGACCAATCCAATGGATTGTAACTCATTATATATACACATACATAATATATACCTAGCTAATATGTAAGTAAGTATATGTAAGTATTGGGCAGATAGGTAATTGAATACGTGAGATAAACATATTCAACTGAACAACAGTGGAGATACACACCCACCTACTGTAACAGTGGAGATAATGACTCTGTGAGAAGGGAGGCAGTGTTAACACAAAACATTTTTACGAAATTCCCTACGAGATTATCTTTATGCTAAACAATATGATCAACGCATTTACACAAGGAACAAATAAATCACAATATACCTACCTAAATATACCTAATATAAATACGGTCCCTCACACCACATACATATGTATATAATTACATACATAATGAAGCGAATTTACAAGATGATCAAGTAGGTAGATATAAAGCTGTATATATATCTTATAATTATGTTAATTAGGTATAATTAAATGTAAATTAATTGTCAGAGCGTTTTGAGCATTTTGCGAGCCGACTTTCAAAAGCTTCCCTTCTACCGCTAGAAAACAATAGATTAAAATAGATTACAATGTGTATCGTGGACTCCTGAAATATCCGACAAATAAAGTTATTTCAACTTAGATTAAAATAATGGTATAAAGAGATGAGATATTATTTATTATTATTGTGAATCATCAACCATATTTTTATAATTTTAAGCCGCTGTGTACGGTCTTATATTAATAATAATAATATAATTATTATAATAAATGGAGAGTATTTAAAGCGCCTTCTTTGTGCCATAGCACCTCGTAAATTATAATAATATGGTTGACGATACATGATAATAACTAATCTCTGTGTACTATTATTTTAATCTATTGTTTTTAATATGTTACATACCTAACTTGTAATGAAGCTTCACTTTACTTTTGCCTGACGATTAGAGCGGAAGCTTTTGAAAGCCGGCTCGCAAAAATAAATATAGTCAATAGTGGAATAACTATACATCGTGTTTCATTTTAAAAATTACTAATATGAATTTCCACCAAGAACCGTCGGTCGATGAATTAAACTTTATGTATACTTGTATATATATTATTATATAGGGCGCCACGTGACAATAGATTATATCAAAATAATAATAACTAGGTAAGTAAGAATATGATGATAATATTACAATTTATAGTCAACATATATATTTTAATATATCTACCTTCGCATCCCCATACCAGCTATCTGTAAAGAATGTGGTGGAAAAAAACATTTCCAGACAAATATACATATAAGCACAAGTATCAACCGATGATACTGGAGAGGCCGGCGCGGCTCTTACAGTTGTAGCGAGGAAAAGTTTATTACGGTAATATTATGAAAGATTAAAATTATATTTCTCAAGCGTTGTTCTTTTTACGACCATATTTTTATGAAAGTGCGGAGAGCGATACAAAGAATCACAGAGGAGTTAACTCCGCAATAATATTATCTAATATATAAAAGGAAGACGTGTGTGTTACACCATTTATAACTCAAGAATGGCTGAACCGATTTGAATGATCTCTGATTTGTTGGATTCCCTTGCGCCCAGAATAGCTGATAGGCTTGAAACGTTTTTATGTGTTACCTATATCCTACTGCGAGGATATGGTGAACTTGTGTAAGACAAGTTCTAAGAAGGAAGTTAATTACTAGATTTCTCTCACCTGAAAATGAATAGGCTACAATTAAAAGCTTTTCCACCAGTTTGATGTTTCACAATACGATTTAATGCTCTAATTTTAGTTCTATACTATTACAAATTCAATGAGTATATTAATTGGTTGAATAAAATATTAGAACGCGTGAGTACAAGAACACAACGAAAATAGTAAACCACCGCGAGTGAGCGACCAAACGAGAATGGCTCGCTGGTTGGCAAAACCAATCTCTCCTCACTCATTCTTCCTACATGCAACAATACTATGGAACTTTCCATAAGTTGCTACATGTAGGAGTCACAAGATCTATTACGGAGGCATCACACCTCCACATAGATCTCCCCCTTTCAGAAAAATGTTCACATTTTTCTTTTTAATTAATTTGAATGTGGTGTTGTGATGTCCTGTACTCTCGTTTCACTAAGACTAATACAGTACTGGGTACTAGAGCTAATTTGATAAAATAATTTTTTAAAATAATATAAAAATGTACATCTTGAATCAATGACTGGATGTATTCGATTGAGAATGGTTTGAGAATTGAGGTGCCAACGCCTTGTTACCTGTCTGCTCCAACCCTGAAAGCAAAATCAAAGTTAGCACTATGCTCATCTTTATCAGCCAATACATCCTAATGATCATAATGTGCATTCCAATGACGTCCATATATTACATCTCTAAATACACAATATATTCACATATTCACATTTATATAAAAATTTCATTTTCATTTATATTTATCCAAAACATATTCACACATTAAATTAAAAAAGTTTATTTTCTGTGCAATTTTCCATATTGGATGCATTTGAAATTTACTGAGAAAGTTACTTTCTTCTTTTTAATTGCTTTACCAAAGCTTAAAACAAACAATGTTTATTATAAGACTATTCCTTCTGTTGATAGTATGTTTATTTACATAAGTCATATTCTATCACAAATAATATAATAAGGTATAATAATTAAAAACATGCTATATCTATACTCAATTGTGTTTTGCTTAATGGTGTTCACATAACCAAAATAAAACAATAAATAAAGAAAAATATTCAAATAACATATATAACTATCTTCCAGGCATTAACAGCATTGCCTAGATATACTTACAAAATAACAATTTAAGTTTTAGTGTAATAATTTAATAATTAAGTGATACTGACTTTCCAAATTAGGTTTGTACAGTAAACTTTTTAATAATAAAAAAATGAGATTTTTCAAATTAAATCTTTCTAAGCATATAAAAAAAATTAAATATTCAATTGCATTATGTGATCTTACATTTTTTCTACATATTTTGAAAATTATAAACTAAGCAAATAATAATAAATTGTAAACTAACCAGATAATATGAACATAATGAACATATATACCTGATTCAAGGGTTGATTGCATAAATAAAAAAATTATAAAAATAATAACATATATACATAACTTAAGAATATCCTCTATAGGATGTTTCTTTCTCTGGTGTCATCTCTCCCTGAACGTGACTCTCCGTCCTGATCTGGTGGTCATGCCGGTTGGCTGCTCGTCGTCTTTTTTGGTGTCATTAGTCAGCATCCTGTCATCGTTGGTCTTGACACTCCTAGTCCCTGAAGTAGTAGCTTCACTCTGCTGACTTCTGGGTGTGCATGCTGACTGCGTATCTGTAACACTTACATATGCAGGTTTCAACCTACTTAAATGGATTACTTGTTCTTCTCCTTTAATACTAATTGTGAAACCGTGTGTGCCTCTTTTTATGACCTTGAACGGACCTTCATAAGGAGTATCTAAAGGTTTCTTGTGTTTATCCGTCCTTATGAAAACATGTGTGCAGTCATTTAGATCTTTATGTATAAATACATTCTGGTCTGTTTTTACCTTTGTGGGTACAGGTCTCAACTTTTTCATGGCAGTGTGCATTTGTCGTAATAGCTCTTCTGGGTCTTCTAATTTGTTGTCTTGGAAGAATCCTCCTGGTAACCGCAGCGTAGTTCCGTAAACTAATTCTGCAGGTGATGCCTTCAATTCTTCTCTGTAACTTGCTCTTAATCCTAAACTTACGTAGGGTAAAGCGTCACTCCAGTTAATAGTATCGACTGCTTTCAGAGCTGCTTTCATTATTCTGTGATGCCTTTCTATTAACCCGTTTCCTTGAGGATGGTAACTGGAAGTCTTGATGTGATGGATGCCCATGTTCCTTGTAAATTTGCTGAATAATTGTGAGACAAATTGTCTTCCTCTGTCAGTCGTTACTTGAACTGGTGTGCCGAACCTGGCTATCCAGTGTCTCATGAATGCCCTTATGACTGTTTCAGCTGTTATGTCTCTCATTGGAGCATATTCGGTCCAACGTGAGAAACGGTCAATCATGGTTAGTATATATCTATATCCTTGGCTCTCTGCCATGGGTCCGACTATATCCAAGTGGACATGTTCAAACCTGCCTGATGGAATAGGAATGGATTGTACTGGGCACTTAGTATGCTTGTGGACTTTGGTCTTTTGACACAATATACAGTTTTGGACGTACTTCTTGACATCCTTCTCCATCCCTGGCCACACATAGCGTTGTTTCAACATTCTGTAGCTAGCTTTGCTTCCTGGATAACTAATTTCATGGATAGATCGTATAACTTTCTCTCTCCATGTACTCGGTATGTATGGACGCCAAACGCCTGTGGAATGGTCGCACCATATTAACACACCTTCATCGCCATGAGGCGCTTGTAAAAGTTTTAATCCGGAATTCTTTTTGAATGACTGAAGTTCTTCATCTGTTTTCTGTGTTTCTGCTATATCTTTTTTTTTTTTTTTTTTAAAAAGATATATCTGGGTTTTTGTTATAAACCCAAATACAACCTTATACACCTTTCACAGTAAGCTAAAAGCTTGTGTCGTGAAAGGGGAGTTTGCCGGCACCTGGGATCGAACCCCGGACTCCTTGTTCACAAGGCCGAGACTCTACCTCCAGGCTACCGACGAACCCATCTTTAAAATCTATATTCACTCTATCGTATATTACCTCGATTCTTGATAGTGTATCAGCTACGACATTATCCTCTCCCTTCGTATGTATTATATTCGTAGTGAATTGAGAAATAAAATCTAATTGACGTCTCTGTCTAGGTGAAGCAGTGTCTGCCTTCTTGGTGAAAGCGAATGTAATAGGCTTATGATCAGTATAGATAGTTAAGGGCCTTCCTTCTATATACTCCCTGAAATATTTTAAACTGTCATGAATAGCAGTAAGTTCTCTATCATATGTACTATAGTTAAGTTGGGTTTTTGATAATTTTCTTGAGAAAAAAGCTAGGGGTAACTCGTCTGGGGAATCCTCTTCGACTATCTGTTGTAAAACTCCCCCTATGGCGGTATCACTCGCATCCACTCTAAGGATAAGTTTCCCGTTCTTATGGTGGTGGGTGAGTAATGTAGTCTTAGCCAATTGTTCTTTGCTTGCTTCAAATGCAGCTGTGGAAGCTTCTGTCCATTGTATAAGTTTTTTGTCATCCTTCTTTGGACAAGCAGTGATTTCAAATAATGGTTTTTGAATCTCAGCTGCTCTAGGTAAAAATTTTCGATAAAAGTTTAACATACCTAGGTAACGTCGTAACTCTTTGACTGTCCTAGGGAGTGGAAAATCTCTTATGGTTTCTACCTTCTCCGGTATTGGTCTGATGCCATCCTTGTTCACCATGTAACCCAGGAACTTGACTTCTGGTTTCCCAAAGACACACTTCTTCATGTTGAGTTTCAGACCATACTCCTGTAATTTTTCAAAAAGTATTATAAGATGATTTTTATGTTCCTCAACGTCTCTTGACGCTACTAATATGTCGTCAATGTAAGCAAAGGTGAACGGGAGGTCTCCTAGGATCTCATTAATGATCCTTTGAAAGCTCTGTGCGGCTCCACATAAGCCAAAACTAAGCTTTGTGAACTCAAAGAGTCCCAGAGGGCAAATGATCGCCGTTTTTTCAACGTCGCCGGGCTCTACTGGTATTTGGTTGTAAGCCCGAACTAAATCTATTGTGGAAAAGACTCGTGAGTTGGCTAAGTGATGACTGAAATCCGATAATTGTGGTATAGGGTATGCGTCTTGTTTAGTGACAGCATTGAGACGTCTGTAGTCTCCACAGGGACGCCATGAGCCATCGGCTTTCCGTACCATATGAAGCGGGGAAGCCCAAGGACTTCTTGATGGCCTGCAAATGCCCTGCTCACACATGAGTTGAAATTCTTTTCGCGCTGCCTCATACTGTTCTGGACTTAATCTCCTAGGTTTGCTCTTAATAGGTGGACCATAGGTGACAATGTGATGAGTGACATTATGTTTAATTGGGTCGGTACTTTTCATGGGTTGGGTGATTTCTTTATACTTCTCTAATAACGACAGATATTCATTATTTGTATCGATTGTGCTAATGGACATTGATCCAATTTTATAAGTTCTGCCTGTGCTACTTAAGCCTGTAATAGTATCTATTAATTGTTTATTGTGTAAATCTACAACAAGAGCATATCGTTTTAGGAAGTCGGCACCCAAGATTGGTTTCTCTACTTCCGCTATAATGAATGTCCAAGGAAAATTCCTTCTTAAGTTTAATGAGACATTTATTGTTTTGGTACCAAATGTATTGATAATTGAGCCATTAGCGCCATATAAACATGTTGTTGGATCTTTGCTTTTTGTATTTACAAACTTTCTATTAACTGGTATAACTGATACTTCTGCTCCGGAGTCAATCAAATAATTTAAGTGATTTACCTTGTCGTAGACATGCAGCCTTGTACCTGTAGATCTCTCCATCGCCGCTGCGTCACAATGGAGGGCATTTAGTTTTCCTGGGTTTTGTTGTATTTCACGCATGTCTCCCTGCATTTATATGCCTTGTCGCCGAACCTCTGATGCCAATAGCACAGTCCGTCTGCATTTACTTCAGTGTTTTGTCGTCTTTGGCTGTTGTTTCTACCTCTGAAAGGTCTGTTGTTTGATCTGGAACGAGAACGTGAACGGAAATGTCTTACCTCTGTCTCTAATTTTTCGACTTTCTCCACTAGCTTCGTGATCATGTTTTCCAAGCTGTCTTTCGATTCATGTTGGTGTCTTGATTGGCGTGTGTCGACTGCCATCACTGTTTGCGGTTGGTAGACTTCCATTATCTTGTCCGCCGTCTCTGCCATTTTTTGCACTGAGGTGTTGTCGCAACCCGCTAATACTGCCTGCACATTGCCTGGAAGTTGCTGTAACCACAAAGTTTTTAATATGTCTGAATCAGCTAGCTTATGACCAGCTAGCTCTGTCATTTGTCTCAGCAGTGTTGTAGGACTTCTGTCACCAAGCTGTAAATTAGACAATAGTTTAGTTAATCTGGCATGTTCCGATTCAGTGAAACGTTTGATTAATGTTTCTTTTAGCACACTATATTTATCTTTGCTCGGAGGGTCTGTAACGATGTCAGATACTGCATCTAAGGCTTCTCTGTCAAGCTGGCTTACTACTATGTAGTATTTTGTTTCGTCGTCCTTAATACGAGCTAATTTAAACTGCGATTCTAAGTGAAATATCCAAAGCTTGCACCTATCTCTCCAGAACGGTGTTGGTTTGACAGATACCTTGTATAACTCCGTCTCTGGTTGTGTTTCTTCTGGTATAGAACCTTCTGCAGAAGTGTCTTCCATGTACAAGTTATCTTCTTTAGGCATTTTGTAGTAATTTTACAGTATATGCAATAACAATGTTTCAATTATAATTTACAAGGAAGGTACGCTTCCGGTTCGCGTCTGTATGTCACAAGATACGTGGTATATCGATATTAATCAAAAGTTTATATTTCAGTAGTATTTTATGAACAACAAATAATATAAAACGTTAAATAGGATCACGTACCTTGTTTTCACTGTTTACAGAGCGAGTCGAATGTGACACTTCGATACAATAACCTTACAATATAATATGTTTTGACACTAGTTGTAAAAACGTCGGCACCTTACCTCGGCAATGGTGAGTTCAGTTCGGGATTCTTTCAAAAATAAAAACAAAAATGAAACAAAAAAAATGGAATTCTTTCTAATAAAAAAACTATTGACTCTATATTTTAATGAACTGAATACCATCCCCAAGTCTCGATTCTCGAATGGTCGCTGCGCTCTGGTTGATAAGTGATAATAATATGTACTAGGTGTGGGAAAAAACTGCTTTCTACTTTTTATTTCGCGACCTTTTTTTTTCATTCGCCGGAGGCGCTGTATGTGAGATAGAATTTTATATTCTGTGGTAATAATCTTGGCTACTATCTTTCCGTCGGCAATGTATACCACAATTCACTCAACAATAAGAACTTTTACGTTGTATCGCCAGATGTTTTATGATACTGCGTCCTTAACGATAATTCCGACTTAGTTGATTTATTTTGTTCGATCTGTGAAGAAATTCGAAAATCGCGACTTTACTTTAGGTATGATAATCACGTCGGGGTCACCACTGAAACGTTTTTATGTGTTACCTATATCCTACTGCGAGGATATGGTGAACTTGTGTAAGACAAGTTCTAAGAAGGAAGTTAATTACTAGATTTCTCTCACCTGAAAATGAATAGGCTACAATTAAAAGCTTTTCCACCAGTTTGATGTTTCACAATACGATTTAATGCTCTAATTTTAGTTCTATACTATTACAAATTCAATGAGTATATTAATTGGTTGAATAAAATATTAGAACGCGTGAGTACAAGAACACAACGAAAATAGTAAACCACCGCGAGTGAGCGACCAAACGAGAATGGCTCGCTGGTTGGCAAAACCAATCTCTCCTCACTCATTCTTCCTACATGCAACAATACTATGGAACTTTCCATAAGTTGCTACATGTAGGAGTCACAAGATCTATTACGGAGGCATCACACCTCCACAGGCTATTAAAATATCTTACAAATTCACGGTAAGAAAAATAATGAAGAAAATTATTTACGCCATACATTTTTAATTTCAATAAATCATGCAATAAGGAGAGTATACAAAATCAACGATGAAGTTTTTTTATAGATTGGCCTATTTCTAGAATAATTTTTCTATACATTTTCAAATTAGAATCGCAATCCATACAATTAAACATCTGTGGTTATGATATTTCAATTTTGAATAAATCATGGAAAGATTTTTTATAAATTGAAAATGAATGTACCTAAAATTAGTACCTACATATTTATTTATTTATTTTGGTCAACGGAACACTACAGACAATACATATATGTTTAGTACAATAATACAATAATCAACAACAAGTATACAATGCAATGTCCAGTTTATAAGTGTTCATATATTATTCTGTTAAATCAAATCAAAGCCCAATTGGTTGTCATACATAATTAAAAACAATAATAAAAACGAAATTAAGAGTAAAAACACAAAATTAATAATCAAAACATCACTTAAAGTCATGAATGAAAGAGTTTAAGAGCAATTTCAAAGTAAAATCTACCTACCTTTACAAAATAAAGAACAACATACCTATAATTAATACAATATTGAGTGTCATGGGAAACAAGAAAATATGAAAAGGGATGGAAAACACTGATAACAAGAGAAGCAGAGAAAATCGAAGTCACGGACCGCTACACATAACCTGCAAAATTGTATGTAATTATATTATGTACAGCAGATAATTTACAACAAATCTGAGTTAAGTTAATTGTTCATGTCGGTCGGTGGGGCGCGGAGGTAACGCTCTTGCCTTTGAGTTACGAGGTCGGGTGGGGCCGCTCAATTTTCATAGTTGCGAATTTTTTTTCCTATAAAAGAATTTTCCAAAAATTTGGTGACCAAGAAATAATTTTACATATGGCAACAATTTCCTCAAGTTTCGAAATTATTACTTTTTTTATGGAAAAAAGTACCTACTAGACAACGGGTGGGGCCGCTAAACTGCGAAAGATCCAAATGAATTTTATTTTTTTACACTATACCTACGATGACTCACTTGGACAATTAAGGGAGTTTGTAAAGAGATTAATAATATAAATCATTCATAAAGTCAGTGGGAGAGGGCAGAAGACCTGGTAGGCCGCCCTAGAAGAAGCTGGCAAGGGCAGGTGTCGAACCTGTGTGTTAAAAGGCTTGGTTTGGAGTGACCAGAGGTCCTGGAAGCAGCGATGGCAGGGATTCTCTGGAGGAGATACCTAGGGGCAATGGGTCCCCGACTGAACTGTGATAGGGGGAAGAAGATGTATGTATGTAATCATTCATTGATTCTTAGGCGGTACGAAATTCGCCGGGCCAGCTAGTAGTACAATATTATACATATATATATAGTAGGTATTATAATATAATCTTCTCATAGCAGTGATGTATGTAGGTACCTTCCTACCTATATAGATACAACTACCTTACCATGTGTGTCGTCAGTACAGATTAATAATATTCATACAGCCGATCTTACCCATCTTCACATTTACCTATATTTGTGGAGGTATAATGGACCGTCAATAATTATTCTAAATACCTAACTACATATTATTTATTATATAGTGAAATAGCTGGATTCTCAATTATACCTAAAAGAATTTAAATATATTAAACATTAAACACCGCATTGTCTTTCTATGAACAATATTTGATTCAGATGCCTTTCGGACAGGCAACCGCCATCATCAGACAGTTTTTACTAGAAAATTAATACATGAAATAAACTACAGATAATTACAGTTGTTTAAAATTTTTATAAGATAGTATTAAATATGTACTTATAATGTGTCTGGGATCTATGTAGGTGGCTGTATCATAGTATTTAGAGCAGATAGGGGTAAAGACCTTTACTTCATAAGAAACCTCTACTGGTGTCAAACGGCAAACATCAGATATGGAAGCGGAAATATGTACAGAGGCTATTTTAATCGTTGGTTAATGTATATGAAATAACCAGCGATTAATTTAATACTCCCTATATTATAGGGCATGTATCATTTGAAAAGAAAATAATTGTATAAAAATAATAATCCTTGGATTCTAAATAATGTGAAGCATTTTACTATTATTGTATCTGGATGTGAATAAGAATATGTAATGTGAAATAAAATAGAATACTTTTTGTACTTACATTGGTTTTATTAAAATACAATACTATGCAACAATTACCTATTACATTATAAAATTTGTTAAGAGGAATTAATATTACAATTAGTATGACTGCTAAAATGGAACTGAAATCCGTTCAGTGTTTGCTATATGTTTCAATGCGACACAACTCCTTATTGGATGAAATTATAATTAAAAAACTATCTATTCCTACTCTCAATAGATGTCGGTGGCTGTACCATTTTTTTGTATTCTGTCAATCTAATTTGAATTACACTGAACCCCCACACTATAGCTGTACAAAGAGGAGTTCGACAAGGTTTTATTCTGTCACCTCTATTGCTTAACCTGTACTCCAACAAAATGTTCCAAAAAACTCTAGAAAACTCTAGTATTGGAGAGAAAATTAATTGAGTTGTTATAAATAATATAAAATATGCTGACGATACAGTCATATTGGCTAAAATTATAACCAATCTCCAAGAACACGGCTGGAGAAGAGTTGGGTCTGACAATAAATGTCGCTAAAACCAAGTGGATGTCGTTTGGAAGACTTGATTATTCTGGATCATCTTTGCGACTAAAAGGAGTAAATATCGAAATGGTTGACCAGTTAAAATACCTCGGCAGTATCATAACAAAAACACTCGACCCAGATACAGAGGTAAAATGCAGGATAGAAGTTGCTCGTGCTGCATTTAATAAAAAATGAGACCCTTCTTCTGTGACGATAATTTAAATCTTAAACTTCGACAAAAGAATGATAAAAGCTTTGAAACATGGACATTGAAAGAAAACGTGATGAATCGGTTAGAAGCATTCGAAATGTGGATACACCAAAACATGCTTCGTATACCTTGGACCAAAAAGTCAGTAACATCGAAGTACTTAGGAGAGCCGGAGCCAGGAGAGAGCAAAGTTTTGTTGTCGATTATTAAAGTCAGGAAGGTCTCATATGGGTCACGTGCTGCGGGAGAGAAGTATCGTCTGCTCCGCCTTATATAGGAGACCAAGATAGAGGGAAGACGGGGAGTTGGCAGAGCAAATGTCCCGGCTGCGCAACATTAGAGAGTAGTTCGGAATCTGGACAGTGGATGACCTGTTCAGAGCAGCAAAGGACAGGGAGGTTTTCACCGGAGTGATCATCTACGTCTGGGGGACCTGACATGGCACAGAAAGAAGAAGGGGTATTCGGGTGAATCTGTCATACCAACTTCTATTAAAATGAACTTTCACAAAATTATTCCAAGTTCTATTCAATCATTATTCACGATTATAATTATTATATGAAGCATATTTGTGTCACCGAGTTTCGAAATCCGCTATAACACATTTTCACGAAAATTGAGTTATATGTGAAATGAAATGAAATGAAATTCTTTTATTTCCCTTCTTACAAAAGGTACATTTGACAATTTTCACAAAATATTTTAAATTATTATGGACATCACATATCATTCTTTCTTCTTATCAAACTCATCATGGGCTCCCTATATATATCGTTGTATTCATAACTAAAATTTCTATAACCATAGAAAATTATTTCTTTCAAAACACTCACCATTTGTACAAAAAAAAATTAAAAGGATGTTGAGAAAACATCCCGCTATATTCCTTAATGTGTCTTTTAATACCCCCTATAACTCAACCGACCAATAAGAGTTATTTTTTTTCATACAAAATGAACAGTTTATTTTTATTCAACACCAAAATTTCCTCTAAAATTAAACTGATGTAACAATTTTTTAATTAACAAATTTGTTTGACTTCGGGAAAGTACCCGTTTAATACTTGTATGATAGTTTTTATTGAAATTCTCCGAATCACAAAAATGTGATATAGTGGATTTCAAAATTCAGCAGCGACACATTTACTCTTTGATATTATGTACCTACCTAACAATCCGCTACAATACAATACTATATTACCTATGTTGGTATAATATTATGTAGACATCTGCTGTATTGCGACATCGCTCTGTAAATAAAAGTAATTTGGAGGAAAAATTTTGGTGGAAGAGCTGAAAAATATATTTTCTCAAGTCATTTCAACTTTTCTTAATAGAAAATCACACGAATGTTCATTCAGAAACTCTGAACATGTTTTATATAAATGTCACTACACTTACTTCTATTTATATATAAAAGTAATTTGGAGGAAAAATGACAAAATATACAAACATAATATAATGTACTGTAACATTCAAACTGTAACATTTCTCCCATAGTCGGCAGATTTCAGTGACTCTCTCAGGGTTTATCGTTGGGTAAATTTATTGTGGTGGTTGTGCTAAGGAAACACTAGCATGATGTTGTATGATCAGTTTATTGACGAAGAATATGGTTACACAGATTATTATTACACCAAACAAAACAATTCACAGTTTTTAATACTGAATTACATTATTATAGCGACACTCACAGTATTTTGTAGAAGAGAAGAGACATTTTTATTTGGAGCGAGCCCCTGCTATGTCTATTGTAAAACGAATAGCAGGAGACTGGCCAAAATGGCTGACTCCCGGAAAAGGATCAAGAAGAAGGAATCTGTTTTTATGATAATATCAAAAGGTATTTACGATTTCTCTAGATAGGGGCCAGGGCTTTCACAGGATTTCGATAGATGGCAACACAAGTACCATTTTTTTGGATATTAAATTATAAGGGTCCCATGACACCATCTCAAGTTGTCTTTTAAAGAAAAAAAATGAATAAAAAAAAGAAAAGTTTCAAAGTCAGTAATAAGAAGGATTCTACAGAACTAAGAGTGTCAAAGATAAGAAAGATTTTACAATACTGTGAGTGTCAAAACAAGATAGATTTTACAACACTGTGAGTGTCAAAACAAGGATACAAATTATCATAACAGACATTAGTAACAAATTCTTAATTATTCCTTACAAATAGACATGTCTCAAGCAAGCAAGGGACCAGGAAGATGCGCCGACAGAACAGGTCGCGGATACGGAATCGTAGACAATGTTCTCGCCATACTTCTAGGTAAACCTTTACATGCTTAAGACAAAACAAAAAAAAATTAAATTCTTTTACATAATATAACAAAACCTTCAACAATTTCCCAAACACTTTTCCTTACTCCAAGAGGAGGTATCCATTACAATTATATCTGATCTACCTCTATTATAAGGGCGGTAATCCTTTACCCTATAGCATTTTTCTTTTGTGGAAACTTCCCACCAATTTCATACAGGCAAATGGTTAATATCAGGTACCAAACCTATCGCGCAGAGCTTCTCTAAGCGACCTGTATGAATTTTCTTTGTTTGAGCGTCCTCAAACCTCACTTGGACAACAAGCTTGTCGGGCATTAAAAAATTGAAATTAACTATATAATTTGAGTTAGAACTGATTGTATTAGGGTAGGACGATTAGTCATATCTCTATATCAGTCTAACCCAGGAGATGTACATGGAAGATGGCGAATCATCCAATGACTCCTTAACATTCATACTAGGCAAATAGAAATTACTGCAAGGGTACGCATTCCATACAGTAAAATTGCCGCAAAATGGCCAGCAGGTTCACACCATGTGAGTAACCTTGCCATATAATTTATTTAGAAAACCATGCACACTAAAGATTAAAAACAATAAACTTATTATAATTTGACTGATGCAACCTTGATTCTCAATTTAAGATTTAGCATTAATGATTTGATAAACTACGGGAATTAGTGGTAGCTTTTCACGCATTTTCATACTTCATCTTTTATCGGCCGTTTTTTCATGTATACTTCATTCTTCCGTACCTTGCATTCATCATCTGTCATAAGTCATTCATCAGTTACCACATAACTCAGTGATTCAAGAGTTCACACAAAATTTAAGGAAAACAACAAAAGAATTCGTATACTTTCGTATACTGGAGGGTCAAAATTACATCAGTTATACAGTACAAAATTCTTTAAGACTAACATGTTGTATGACTTTTGTCTGCGACAGTGGATGGGTTCAGATTATTGTGAACACGTTGCTACTGAAAACGGCTAGCATATGAGATGATAAAGGCAACTTCAGGCATCCACGGGCGCAAACAAAAAAAAGGTGATCAAACATACAAAAAATATTATTTAAGGGCGCCACAAGATTCGAACAATTCAAAATTCTCACAGAAGCAGAACCTTGAAGAGCCTCTATGAGATTTCTTAACTAAATGTTTACAATAAGATGGGCTGCAAAATTTACAAGTACTTGAAGAGTAGAAATACCAAATTTTTGACTATTAACAGTATTATAATTTATTTTGCTTTAAAGAAGAAAGAAAGATAATTCCTTTGACATTACTATGACTGTAAATATAATTTCTTTTGTGAGTCTAACATTTTTACTACATACAAAATTCACTATTAACATTGACCTGTGATGTATAGACATAGTTCTTTTTATTCATTAAAATTGCAGCCCAAGAAAACATTACATTTTTACATAAATTCTTTACATTATCAAAATTTCAAGTTTACATTGATGGATTTACATTCAGAATGAAATATAACAACAAAATTTTGGAGAAACACATACCTAGGACTCAGAACTTAATGATATCCTTAGCATGATAGTTTCCCATTGCTCCAGTATCTACATCGCATAGCTCGTATACGTTAGGGGATATGATTCGGTGAACCTGAGACTTGATGAAACGAGGTGCCAATTTCTTTGAAAAATAATTCGCAGCGTTGCTATGAACGAATGACCTTCTCCAGACAATTTGACCTATGTCCAGACGAAGAGTTTTGCGACGAAGGTTATATCTATCGGCATTACGATGGAAAGCCTTAGTCAATGAGGAGGAAATTTCGTCGTAAAGGGCGTTCATTTCTGATAAACGACGTTGACGTTGTTCGGCAAATGCTTCTAAGGTACCACTATCAGAGGCATTGACAGTTCTATGGAAGGAGGCATGAGGAACATATTCTGTACCATGTACAAGGAAATAGGGAGAGTAACCTGTGGTTACATTTACAGTACTATTAATACAAGAACAGATTTTTGGAAGCTTGGAACACCAAGAACGTTGATCATTTTCTACCAATATAGAAAGAGCAGTAAGAAGAGTAGAATTGTATCTTTCAACGGGGTTATTCTGTGGGTGATAATATGCATTATAAAACAAGTCATTGATACCATAAGAATGTAAAAATGATTTAAATTCTTTAGCAACGAACTGTCGGCCGTTGTCCAAGACAACACACCGCGGAATACAATAGGGAAGAAAAATTCGTTCCTCGAGTAATTTGATTATTTCTTTAGCTGTAGGGTTTCGTAGTGGAAAAGCCCAAAGATATTTGGTAAAGATATCTACAACAGTAAGGATATGCACGTTGCGCTTATATGACATGGGTAATGGTCCTACCAGGTCAATACTCAATGATTCCATAGGTTTAGTAACGGGTTTTGGGTTTTTCATTAATCCATGAGGCGCTTGGTTATTATGTTTATATGCCTTACATGTTTGGCACTGCTTTACATAATCCTTAATGGTGGACAATAAACCACGGCAATAGAAAGTTTGAGAAAGATAGGCATGAGTTTTTAAAACTCCAGGATGGCAATTGTTATCATGAAATTCCGAAATTAAAGGTTCAAGTTGATCAGAAGGCACAACAAGTCTCCAAAATGAAGAATCTGGGGAAGAATTATTAGGTTTCTTATTTTTACAGTATCTATAGAGGTGACCATCCTCTAACATGAAATTATGGCAGTCTTGAGGTCTTTCTTCACAAGATTTGTAAACTTTACGATACCATGGATCGGAGACATTGGTATAAACAGACGGAAAAGTGAAAGCAGAAACAGGAATTCGACTGAGTCCATCAGCAAGTTTGTTTTCACAACCTTTCTTATAAACAAAATCAAAGCTGTATTGTGATAGACGCATAGCCCATCTGGCTAAACGTCCGCTGGGAGAAGAAATGGTTTTTAGATATTTTAAACATCCATGATCGCTCATAAGGGTAAAATGAGTACCTTCTAAGTAGCTACGAAAGTGATGTACAGAATCTACGACAGCAAGTAATTCACGGTCAGTAGTGGAATAATGTTGTTCAGTATCAGAAAGTTTACGGGAGAAATAAGCTATGGCATGCTCAGTTCCATCAGGAGATTTTTGTGAAAGGAAACTACCTATGCTTATTGCACTAGCATCGCAAGTAAGTATATAAGGTAGCGAATAGTCAGGAGGTTTCAATACAGGGGCCGTTATCATGGCAGATTTTAAAGCAATGAAAGATTGTTCGGCTTCATTATTCCAAGAAAATTGTTTATTAAATTTCTTACTTGTCAATTTACAAAGAGGAGAGGCAATAGCAGAAAATGATTTGATAAAACGTCTATAGTAAGAACACATTCCAAGGAAACCTCTTAGTTCCTTAGTTGAAGTGGGACGTGGATAATTTAACATTACATTTATTTTTTCGGGGTCGGTAGTAATACCGTCTTGGTTGATGACGTGACCAAGATATTTTAATGAATCTTTACAAAAGACAGACTTTTTTAACTTTATAGTAAGATTGGCTTCATTTAAGCGTTGAAATACGGTCTTCAAGGAGGCAATGTGAGATTCAAATGTAGGACTACAAATTAAGATATCATCCAGATAGCAGAAAACATGATCACCAAGATCAGAAAAGAGTTTGTCCATGAGTCTTTGCATTTCAGCTGGTATATTCTTCAGTCCAAATGGGGTGACTTTAAAGTGGTATTGTCCTCTACCTTCCACAAAAAAGGCAGTTTTTGGACGGCTTTCGAGTGATAGGGGCAATTGCCAAAAACCGTGACTTAAATCAAGACTTGTAAGAAACTTGGTATCACGAAGGTTATCTAATATGCGATTGATATTGGGAAGTCTATAGCAGTCGGTCTTAGTGACGTCATTTAATCTACGAGGGTCTAATACAAATCGACCAGTACCATCTTTTTTGGGTACAATAAAAACATTATTTAGCCATGGGCTACGGGCAGGTTCGATTACATCCATTTTTAACATGGCATCAATTTCAGTACAAAGTTGTTCTCTTCTGACATGAGATTGGGGGTAAGTTTTCTGTTTTACAGGCAGATTATCGCCCGTGTCGATAACATGACTTATAAGATGGGTACGACCTAAGCCTTTGGTTTCATAAGAAATCGTTGAGAATAGTTCTTTGACTTCATTCAGTTCAGAACATTGTGCTGGAGTAAGATTATTGGCAGAAACTAGGCAAGAAGGGGACGAAGATGTAACAAATATGTGTTTACTAGCTATTGGATTTGTCAAAGAATTATTATTATTCGGAAAGAGTCGTGGTGCTAAGCCGGAGTTTTCAAGAAATGGGACACCCAAAATTATTCCATGAGAAACAGAAGGGGCCACAATAAAAGTAACATGAACAGTCTTGTTATCAAAGCAAAGAGGAAGAATGATCTTTCCAATAGACTGGAAAGAGGAACTGTTAACACCAAACAATGTTTGAACATAGGGTTGCAGGGTATAGCCTAAGGTTGTAAAAGTTTTATAAGTATCTCTACCCAATATATTTACTGCAGCTCCAGTATCTAAGAGAGCTCTAAAGGGAACATGGCGAATTTTAAAATTGATGTGAGGACGATTGTCCGAACCACTGGTAATGGCAACTTCGTTTAAATGACAGGTAAGATGGAATAGTTCAACAGAGGCTAACCAGTCTGACCACTCGGCATCTCTCTTCCCAGGAGAAGGACGAGCAGAAGACCGGTAGTTTACAAGTTTTTTGGACGTCGAGACAGGTTAGGAGGAGGCATACTTAAATTAGGCATTGAAATTCGTGAGGTGTTAGAAGCATTGACATTAGAATTTGTAGAGAAATGACGGGGTCGATAAAAGGTACGAGGAGTTGGCACTTTAAATTTACAATCTCTGGCCAGGTGTCCTGGTTTACCGCAAGTATAACAATTATTGTTCCTACGTGTATCATGGGTAAATGCGACCTTTGGGCGAGTAGGAGGAGGTGCATTATTTGAGGTTGCAGGCATAGAAGAAGAAGTGACAAGAGTGAGACGTTCGAATCCAGTACATATTTGCTCCAAATCAACTATGTTGGAAGGATTTGCACCAATTATGGCAGCCGCAAAAGTTGTTTTAAGACCTTTCCTAACGATTTTTAGAATTTCCGAATCTCTAATAGGAGATTTCAGACTTCTGTTCATCATAGTGACACGCGAAATGTAATCGGATGCGGTTTCAGAAGGTGATTGTCTGGAACACCATATATTCATGCGTCGTTCAGAAGTTATATTTTCATTATCAAAGCGGTCGAGGAAGGTGGTTTTCAGATCTTCCCAACACAAAGTGTTGAGTCGAGCAGCTCGATAAAAGGTAAGAGCTTTTTCAGTTAGAAATTCTGGAAGAACAGTAGGCAGTAAAGCTATGTCAAATCTTCGAGACAGACATATTTCCTCTAATCGAGTAAAAAATTCGATGAGATCACCCTCACCGTTGAAGATAGGAATGGGCCAAGAAGAAAAATTGATATTTAAAGGCACACAAGTAGTTTGACGTCGAGGAGTATTCAATGACAGAGTGTGTGCAGGAGAAGTGGGATGGCTGAGGTTAACAGTTTCTGTAGTAATGGCACAATTGGAACCGGCGTCACTGGACAAATCAGAACTCTCAATTAATGGAGGCATCTCAGAGATCTTATTGTTGAAACTTACACACTGAGCTCTAAGATCAGCGAGAGAATGGCTGGGCGTTATACCTCTCTGGGTTAATGCATGTTTAAGAGTCCGGGAATTGGATACATTGACTCGCGAAATAGGCATAAAAGATGATCCAGACATTTTGAGATTCTAACTTGCAATGACTGTAGAATAATAAACGGTTCTTCTATATAAGTTGATCCTTACACAGGAGAAATAGAAAAATTGCACATGCAAAACGTTTTGAATTGACGATCTGAAAGAAAATTGGCAAATAATACTCAACAAGACAAAAGATTATACGTACCAATATTCAGCGCTGGATAGATTGCGATGGACTTGCAGGAATTAAAAAAATTCTTTGAAAGAGGAGAAAAAAAAAATTTTTTTTTTCCCAAAACAAAAAAAGTTGAGAAACAGTGGACACCTTGGTTTGAAAATTGCTCTAGGAAATATGGACTCCTAATAAGAATCCAAAAAAAAAAAATTCCTCAAAGCAAAAAAAATGTTAAAAAAAAGTTTGGCAACCTTTGTAACATCAAATCTCAACAGTTGGGAATCATTGGATACTAAAAAAAATGTTTGGAAGTCTTGTCCTTTGATAAGACTCGAAAAAAAAATCAATAACAATTATTTCTTTAAATTGTTAAAGTTTGGAAATCGCTGGAAAGTTTGACATTCCCTGGAAATATCGTAGACATAACATTACATACATTACATATCATAAAATTAACAATTCCAGCATATGAGTAAAGAATTATTGGTAATTATTCAAATTTGTTTTGTTAAGCCTCTTCCAGCAATATTGAGGTCTATGATCATTTCACTTCAAACCATACATAAATACATCCACAGCCCGCGTGACACGCACGCTAGGTAGGTACAAGTATAATGAATTTAAATTTAATTTCTTTACTTTTGAGTGTAATTAGCCAGATATAGAAAAACTTTACTTGGAATATTTCACAAACTAGACATTTATAAATTTACAACTCTTACTTTGTAGATCCTTCAGTGTAGAATCTTACATCAACAAGCAAATAATTCCGCAAATAATTGTAAAATGATCTTAGCTAGTATCACTTGAATTTATGCAAAATTGAAACTGGAATTTTTACAATCTCTTTGGCACAAAAGGCAAAGCATGGAACAACATGTAAAAAAAACTGTATCTATAGTAGGTATACAAAATATTTCAGTACAAAATGAACACAACAACACCATATTTTTCCATAAAAACCTGTGTAGTAGTCAGACGAATAAGGTTGTCTATTACTAGTGAAGGAAGCATTTATTTCCTCATCCTCAAAACCATCAAGCATCAAGGGTTCTCTGTGTAGATAAAGAAGGCCTCGAAGAAACGTCAGATCTAGATGACAAAACATGGGACATCCTTCTATTGGAGGTCAGGAACCGTCAAGGAAGGAAATTCCGCCATGGACATCCTTCGTAGTGGTGGTAGCAGGCTTCTTAAGAGATTGCAATGTTGGAGATCTTCATCTCGTCAGAAGGAAATTATCTGGACGTCTTAGGAAAGTTTGGAGTATCTGTTCACAATCTTGTCAATTTCTTGTTGTATATATTTCTTAAATTCTCCATTCATTAACAATATCTGTTCGTACTTGATTATTTATTAATTAAAATGTGTTTATTATTACACTATTTATCAATTCAGATGTTCATTGCAGCACTAACATAACTTTATTGGTTATGTGATGAAATTTACGAAGTACACTTGTTGTAGTGAGGCGAAAATTCAATACTCACTTATTTAATTATTAAAATGTTTTTTCTTTATTATTTATAGCACTGTTTATTTAATTCAATCATTCACTGAAGCACCATCATAGTCCTAATTGGTCACGCGGTGAAATTTCTTGAAGAGCAAAGTTGTACAGTCTTGTTGAGATGGTAATGGAATTTCAACCGTTTTTTGATCGAACATTCTAGAGAAGTGTGTGTGTGTTGGTGATGCATGGAAACATGGGTGGGTCACGTGATACGTAACGAACTTATCTACGCACTATTTAATGTTATCATTTATGCATTGTTAAATTCACTTCAAACACAACAAAAACCACAATAATTAGGCATCACGTTGGAGCGCCAATCTGTAACATTCAAACTGTAACATTTCTCCCATAGTCGGCAGATTTCAGTGACTCTCTCAGGGTTTATCGTTGGGTAAATTTATTGTGGTGGTTGTGCTAAGGAAACACTAGCATGATGTTGTATGATCAGTTTATTGACGAAGAATATGGTTACACAGATTATTATTACACCAAACAAAACAATTCACAGTTTTTAATACTGAATTACATTATTATAGCGACACTCACAGTATTTTGTAGAAGAGAAGAGACATTTTTATTTGGAGCGAGCCCCTGCTATGTCTATTGTAAAACGAATAGCAGGAGACTGGCCAAAATGGCTGACTCCCGGAAAAGGATCAAGAAGAAGGAATCTGTTTTTATGATAATATCAAAAGGTATTTACGATTTCTCTAGATAGGGGCCAGGGCTTTCACAGGATTTCGATAGATGGCAACACAAGTACCATTTTTTTGGATATTAAATTATAAGGGTCCCATGACAGTACCTTGGCCAAAAGTTCTTATGGTCGTAGTGCAAAGATATTTTTTTAAGAAAATTATATATACAAATATACTTTATTTATTTATTTATAATAACATATACGGCACAAGGCCATTAAACATAGGTATACATAAAAAATCACAAATAGTTTGATGTAGTACCTACAACAATCCCTTCAAACGCAGTCACAATTACTTATCTCACACACACATTCACGTAACTATACAATGCAGCAATATAAAACTATAGCACCCGCCAGTACCTATACAAACTTATTTCATAACACTTACAGACTATGCACATTAAAGTAACAATGCTGCTATCCCACTCACACTAACCATCGTCCGCATAAACAGACACCGGGTACAGAGAGGGACGGCGTCACAATCATAATGTAGGCGGGCGCTTCAGCTCACCACGAATATAACAATATAAACTGAAAATTATGTTGCCAGGTTTGACCGCAACACCCGAGTAAAACAAAATAAATAAAACGCAGTGTTATGTGCTTTTACTAATAAACATAAAAAATAAAATAAAAACAAACATAGCATGCATGACTTAATACAGAACTCTAAAATAATTAATCATTTATGGAATATCTTAAAGCAATGTAAGATCAACTAAATTCACATAAAACAAAATTTGAAATATTACTTAATTACACTAAAATAAAATTTGAATAAAATTTATGGGAATGTCAAATGAAAAATCAATTAAATTCACAAAAAAATAAAATTTGAAATAGTACTTAATACACTACCAATTAAAAATGAAAAATCAATTAAATTCACAAAAAAATAAAATATACCACAGATAGGGTAGCCAGCAGACGAGCTATACAGTACATTTGTATATGTGTGTTTGTAATTGTGTGTGCAAGTGTATTGTATACCTATACCTAACTAAATACGTAAGTATATTATTACCTACATACATAAATGCGTACCGATTTATATGCACAATACCTAAACCATAAGGATTTAATAGTGCACTAAAATGTATGTTTATTATCAGACAAACGAGTGGATGGCCTTGAGAAAAATAGAATAGAATTATCAGACAAAATATTTTATAGAAAATTATAAATTAAATAGATCAACTGTTTGTGCAGTAATATTTCTGTAACACTTAGGTAAATATGTTCACAGCATGATTGTAAGTTTCCAGATTTTCTTTGTTACTAATATAAACAAGTTGCTATGTATATGGTGGGTTGCAATTTGCAATCCATTGGATTGGTCTATACCTAATGCTTTGGGATTCTCCTCTCCATTCCGCTCTATCTTCTGCTAGTCTATTTTATTGTTGTCACATCTTTTTAAGGAGTTGCCTACTTTCGTTTTCTCTGATTAACTACCCTAAGTTGTTATTGTACATATCTCTCTCTCTCTGGTTTCAATCCTGGGATTGGTTTGCAGCAATTATCTCTTTAATTCTTCTCCTCCACTCCTCCCTGTCTTGTGCGGTTCTTTTGAATTCTGCATATGATGAGCAGCGCATGTCCACCAGCAGGTCCTCCAGGTACTCTCGGCGTGGGCGTCCCCTAGAGTTTGTCCCCTCGGTCATACCCTCCATTACGGCATGCAAGAGGCCTTCTTGTCGTATTACATGGCCGATCCACCTTGCACGCCTTTCTGACAAAATCTTGAGCAGGTGCCTTCCTCCTTCGATTCTTTGAAGAACTTCTTCGTTTGTGATGTGGTCTCTCCAGGAAATTCCTAATAGTCTTCTATAGGTCCACATCTCAAACGCCTCTAGTCTTCGTTTATCTCTTTCAGATAGGCACCATGTCTCGCAGCCGTACATCAGGATACTCCATACATAGGTCTTGATGAGGAGTATTCTCAGTCTCAGGTCTATATTGGTTGATTCTATTATTTTCGACTTTTTATTAAATGCAAGTCTAGCCTGATGTATACGGCTGTCGACCTCACTCTTAGACCGACCGTCTCATGTTATTTTGCTCCCGAGGTATACAAACTCCTTGGTGTTCTTTAGTGGTATTCCCGACATCACTACTCTCATCTGTTGTTGCGTTCGGCCTACAGTCAGCAACTTTGTTTTATCTTTATTTTTTTTTATTTTTTTTAAAAAGATATATCTGGGTTTTGTTATAAACCCAAATACAACTTTATACACCTTCCACAGTAAGCTAAAAGCTTGTGTCGTGAAAGGGGAGTTTGCCGGCACCTGGGATCGAACCACGGACCCCTTGTTCAAGAGGCCGAGACTCTACCTCCAGGCTACCGACGAACTCAAATTTATCTTCATACTGTAGTTATTTTGAAGAATGCTTTCCATAGTTGTTAAGGCCTCTTGCAGTTCTTCTTCACTTTCAGCAATCATAGCAATATCGTCAGCAAACCTTATCATATCCACCTTTTGCCCGTGCAACTTTACACCCTCTCTGTGACTCATTCTCTCTCTCTCAAGTCGTCAATCGCACTCTGTATATAGGCGTTAAAAAGAACAGGTGACAGAGAGCACCCCTGTCTTACCCCTTGTCTTATATTAGCTTCCTTTGTGTCATGGTTGCATCTGATTAAAGCGGCCTCATTCTTGTATAGCGCCTGGATTATACGTCTATCTCTGTATTTGATGTCAATTCTCTTCAGAATCTCGAAGAGTCTTCTCCATTCTACTTTGTCAAAAGCTTTCTCCAGGTCTATGAATGCGATGTATGTGTTCTGGTTTTTCTTTATTCTATTTTCCAGTAATATTTGTAAAGACAATATTGCTTCTCTGGTTCCTACGCCTCTTCTGAAGCCATACTGGTCTCTGGAAAGGATGTTCTCTACTTTTGGTTCGATTCTCTTCAGAATAATATTGGTCAATATTTTTGAGGCATGGGATATTAGGCTAAGAGTCCTATGTTGCTCACATTTTGTCGTACCTGCCCTCTTTGGTAATGTGACAATTAGGCATTTCTCGAAATCCTCTGGTATCTTTCCGGTCTTATATATTGTCTGTATCATTTTAAACAGGGCATCTGTGGTTCCTTTTCCCGCTGCTTTAATTAGTTCGGCTGGGATGTCATCGATTCCGGGTGCTTTACCGTTTTTGAGGTTTTTCAGTGCGAGGTCAAACTCTTCTCTAATGATCGGATCTCCCAGATCATCCGCGTCCACCTCATTTTCTCCCTCTATCAATGTTTCACTGTCCACATTTCCCTTGCCCATGTAGAGTATTTCGAGATATCTTTTCCATCTCTCTCCTATTTGGTCATCTTCGAATAGTATTTTGCCGTCTTCTCCTTCTATTGCATTGCCCCTTCCAATTTTCATCCCAAAGAAGTCCTTCACCGCAGCGTGAGCTCTTTCTACATTTCCTCTCTTGAGGTCGTCATTTATCTCATCGCATTTATTCCGATAGTATGTTTCTTTTGCTATCCTTGACTCTCTATTTATTCTATTTCTTAGCACTTTGTATTTCTCTTGTGATTCAGCTCTTTTATCATTTTTGAGCTCTCTTCTCTCCTTTATCATATTAAGAATTTCATCGGTTATCCATTCCTTCTTTGCTTGGGGTCTTTCCTTGCCTATAGTTTCCTCTGCCGTAGTTTTTATCTTCGTCTTTATCTTTTCCCAGATCGTATTCACGTTCTCCTCTTCCATTGGGTAGCACTCTTGTGTCTTTTCCCTAAAACTGTCATTGGCCTCTTTTGTCTTTAATGCTTTTGTATCCCATTTGAAATAATTTCTCTTTTATATTTTTTTTAGTTTTGAAAGACTTTTGGCCATTACCATATTATGGTCACTGTCTATATCTGGACCGGAATAACTTCTGCAGTCCTTTATTTGGTTTTTAAATCTTTGCCTAACCATTATATAGTCTATTTGTAGTCTTTGACGGTCTCCAGGGGATTTCCAGGTGTATCGCTGTCTTGGGTGGTGTTGAAAACAAGTGTTTGCTATTACTAATTTGTGTTTTTCGCAGAATTCTGTTAATCTGTTTCCTCTGTCATTTCTTGTACCTAGCCCAAAGGGCCCTACGCAAGTTCCATCTCGTCCCTCTCCTACAACAGCATTCCAATCTCCCAGGAGAATCAGATTTTCACCTGCTTTTATCTCCAATATCAGTTTATCTAGTGCATTGTATATATCCTCCACCTCTTCGTCACTATGGCTTGATGTTGGCATATATACTTGGATAATTACAGTGTCAACTGGCTTAGTTTCTATTTTGACTAGAATAATTCTTCCACTATATTGCACGTATCCCTTAACCCGTCTTCCCCACTCCTTGCACAGCATAACGCCTACTCCTCCTTGACCAGGTTTATCCTTTATGCATCCTGTGTGGATGATTCTGTAGTCTCCACTCCAGAAATCTCCACAATTGGGCCATCTCATCTCTGCTATACCCAGAGCATTTAAATTTACGTTTTGCATTTCGACTTTCAGATTATCCAGTTTGCTGTTTTGCAGTAATGTGCGAACATTCCACGTTGCCCATCTCGCTATTTGGTTCTTTGTATTTGGCTTTGGTTTCACTATTGATTTTGTGCATCTAGCATCTCGAGCAGTCCCCACCCGGAGATCCGAACGGGGGACTATTTTACCTCCGGAGAATTTTACTTGAGATTGAATCATTTGTTTTGCTGGTTCTTGGGATGCCACTTGGGCCTTTAATGTGGTAGTTTCCCGTTTCTTTCCACATCCTATGCCGTTGACCACGAAGGTTCTTCCGCCTTTGGAGATTATTTACTTCTCCAGGACAAGAGGGTGCCCTAGACAACAGACGCCTGGTAAGGCAAAAGTTGGTGGTCAGCTTATTCCGGCCGACGCTCGGTCCTTGTCTATATTTGCCGACACGAGGTCGTTGCTCACTCCCCACCACGAGAAGGAAATAGATCAGGATTTTCCTTTCCTCAAACCTGAGGCCAGAAGGCATTTCTCAGAGTTCTCCAGTACTTTTAGGGAGAATCGGTAGATACTTATCTACCGATTATACTTCCCTATCGACAAATAGTAAAAATCGGTAGATTACTAGACCATTTCGGTATATCCTATTAAATATTTATGATAGATACCTATTTTCTTTTTATTTTTTGTAATTTATATTTGTATTTCAAAAGATTTTGATAAAGTATAAAAGTTATGACACACGAATGACGTACTTTGTGTTATTCAAACGTTTCAAAGGCAAAGCATTTCCGCATTTGTAATACCTAATATAAACTTCTATACAATCGTAAATGGACCCTGAATGGCAAAGTTTACGAATAAAAAGTGTTTTTATTAAGGGTGGTGAGTATGTAGGTACCTACCTATAGCACCAACTTCATGAAATGTTTATTAAGGATACAATGATGGCACCGAGTCAGATTTAGATTATTCAAATACCTAATGAAGTGATATTTAATCGTAGGTAATTACTTTGTACGAAGTTATATTATATAATATTACGTACTTACTTAGGTATTTGTTTCGTTATAATAATTTGACAATTGAGAAGAAATTTGAGAATAAAATTATTGGATTTGTACACCTATGTTTCAGATGTATGCACAATTGTGGAGCGATCGTAATTACTTCATATAAAACTTTTTATTAAGTAATTATTGCACAAATTATTTTAGAAGAAACAAAACATACCTAAGAACGTCGTCAATTACAAAGAATGGAGTTTCTGCGACCACCATTATTATGAGAACTAGCACCGGCTAACACCACTTCTCCTTTGTGAGAGTTAAGTAGTACAATGCTCTGTATTCTAAGAAGACAGAAGTCTTTGTTGGTCTTTTAGGGTTATTCACCAGGCTTCCGAACCATAGATGACCCACTTCCGAACCAATATCAAATATAGCTATAGGTAAATCATGTTTTCTTGTATTAGGTACATCTTACTCATGAGAAACAAACAACATACTTCATAAATTCGATACCTACATAGAACACAATGAGATGTTTTTGTTTTCATTTTTATAATAACGAGATTATCTAAATTTATCTCAATTGTTTTTTAAATTTTTTTTTTTATTTTATCAAAATGTAGGACAGCATGTATGTACCTATTACGTTTTACACATTGTAGCAGTGAATGTAGAGTTGGAAATTCAGGTTTAAAATTTATTGCAGTATTGAGTCTCGGGGGAAAAATTACGCGGAATAATAAAAACATGATGAATCTCCTCTCTATTCTAAAGTTTATTTACAGCTCCCATGACACATTCTTGAATATATATCTAAGTATAGGTAAATATGTACGTAGATGGTGTATTCCCGCAGCAAGCAATTACTCACACAATCTCTGCGGCCTTCCACACCACACCTCACCACTTTATGAGATGTGCGACAATACAGAATTAGATACAGCAAAATATCTGCTTCTTTATAATATTCTACCTACTCAAAAAGCATACATCACCTGACAAGGAATTTGTTAATCGATATCAGGTAACCGTAGGTAGGTACTTATTATTAAATATAATTAAACTCAAACAACAATTTGCATTTATTTTAAAAATTAACATACATCACTTTATTTCACATCTCATTCATTTACATTCTTAATTTTCTAAATAATTCTGAATAATTTGATCAAATTCCTTAAGTAAAAAATTATAACATATCTTTAAGTGTGATTTGTATCTGACAGTCTTATATAACTTCTATGTATACTTACCTACTTACGTACAAATAATATATGTAAGTATGTATTGCAAATAATATACCTACCTTAAGCAGTTGAGATTTATACCTTTATATTTATCTTATATTAAAACCTTAATACTCGAGTACCAGCTGACTATACATAGTTTCAGAGTGAATTGTCAATGATTCATTTGTCTTCCGACTCAATCAACTCGACATCAACCTTTATAAGTAACTACCTACAAACATAAATTCCTTTTACAAATAATAATAACATAAGTACCTACTGTTTAAATAAATTTCACCTCTGCGGAATACCTGACAAATTGAATTTCTCACCTCAAAGTGATTAGTAGTTACTACCTTATTCATATTTCTTTTTATTCTATTTTCCAATTTTTTTTCATAAATAATTAGCGATATTTTAACTGCTTTAACCGATTCATAACAAAAGTTAGTAATAATTCAACCTTATATTTTATAATAATGCAACATGACTACATGCTGGATAATTGGAAAATAACATCTCGAAAATACAATTGATCAATTAGGTACATATAATAGATATTATGTACTAATGTACTACATTTAATTGTTTATTTATATGCTTCGTGTGAAATTATCATACCTTCATATATATTACATTTTTTGAAGAAATTTTTTAAGTGTCTAAATGATTTGAATGAATTCGTCACCTTATTTTTCCTTTTCCCTTCATATCAAATCGCATAAGAAATAATTATATTATGTACCTATGTATGTTAAAAATTGCAAACAAAAAGGTTGATCATTTTGGAATATGTTGATTTTTGTAATCGACATTTTCCTTGTGTATTGATAACGTCACTTGGCACATTTTCCACGCTGCTGCTCGCAAGCTCCATAGGAGTGTGATCCACCCTAGTGTGCAAGTAATGATAGCTTGATATTATACAATAAAAACTTTTAAAGGGAAACGTCAGATACCGTCAGATATGTATGTAATAAGTTAATGCTATTTTCAAATTTTCATGAAAAAAAAATAAACCGGTTTTTAGATATATAGCCTTAAAATATGGATTTTTGGGTCGAAGGGGTGTCATTATTTTAATTATAAAAAATTAGCGTTAATTTTGGAAATTTCATATTTCTTTATCTGAGACAACTATAAAGTATTTATTAAGCGAAAAAAAAAACAATGGTGATTCTTACTTTTTATGTTTAAAAATTTCGTGTAAAAATCACTTTTTTTCATAAAAAATATAACGACCTTGAGATAAATTTTTGGTATCTATTGAAATAATAATAATAATTTATTTATATAATAGAATATCAATATATACCAAATTGTAGTATAATAATAAACTCAGCATAATGTTTTTTAAATTATTTCGCTACGGTTAGAAACAAAAAAATATTACGGATTTTGTATTGATTTCTTTTTACAAAAACAGCCCGCGTGAAAAGCTCTATATCACAAAAACCGATCCGATATCACTCATATAATTCCTGCCACTTATCAACAAGAATACGATTAATGTTTAATAAAAATTTCAAAAGAAAACATTCAGTCCCTTTTCAGATATTTGGTTTCAAAATTTGCATTTTTTCACATAAGTGCAAAATTCGACTAGTTATAGAAAAAGAAGGACTTTCTTAAATTCATCTGCATTGCTTCTGAGGATAGTGACATAAAATATCTCTGTAAATAAAAATATCAATGATGATATTTGTTGTTTTCATTCTGAAATAATGATGCGAAAATGAGAAATTTTAAATTTTAGAATTGTAAATTTGAAGCAAAATTTAGTAATTTTTTCGATAGATACCGATGATCAAAAATATTTTTAAAACTAGAAAATTTTATACTTAAAATATATTTTTTAAAATTATCTCGATATGTTAATAAATAAAAAAGATACAATAATTTTTATAAAGATCTACTTTCATTAAAAATCACCCACGGCACGTTTCAAAAATGGCCGCCAAAAAAAAAATTTTGAGAGTAAAAAAAAAATAATACTTGTTTGAAAGTCTCAACATATCAGGCAATGAACAGGCGAAGTATAAAGAAAATCAAAAACATCGAGCAACGATTTTTCCATTTTTTGGTTGTTTTTGTTTGGATCGATACATATACCTACGATCTTAAACTTGTCAGTAATACTTGCATATTAACCTCGCGGTATTTGTTTCGCGCCACGTATTTTTTAATCTAGTGATTTTATAGTGATAACACACAAGACAAGATCATGATCGTATTAAGATTGTGGTGAACTAACAATACTGTATTCCTAAGGTGAAATGCGAAAAGCTGAGTTAGCCATTAGTAGGTAATCTTTCGAAAAAACGTTTTTAACTGAATCAATTTTAGAAAAAAACAATTTTACATTTATATCCCATACCATGCCATCACGGCATATCCCACAAGTGGGTTAGCCAGCAGACCAGTTGCGGCAAGCAAATATGTGAACCGTGCCTACAAAAAATATGTAGACATTCAGGATGGGGGGGGGGGGCAAATCTCATTGTTGAAAAACCAGTACGTTTTCGAACACCTGCCTTATACAAGATACTTGAAAACTTATAAAAATGAGCACGAGGCCAATTCTTTGCTCAGAGTTCCACGAAATAGCACTCGTTTACATACCAGGATAAAAAACACTCGTGAACTGAGAATAAAGTTGATTCAGTTATCAAGAGTTCATCGCATGAAACATTTGTAAAACTTTTTCCTTATTAATTGATCATTATTGTAGAGAAGAAGGGAGACAAGTCAGGAGGCGGATGCGGTATAAAAGGAGATATGTAGATTTATCTCCTTGCCGAGACAAATGCACCCATAAATAACTTTGTAATGAACAACTTTCAGAGCAATTGAGATAATGGCATTGTAATGGTTCCCAATGTCCTGCTCCATTTTTTACAGAATCAGCTGATGTACCTACCTACTTGTTCTTAAAATATTAGAGATCATAAGCTACATAAATAATTAATATATCTGTTGATATTATCATTAATTTATGTGGTCTCATAACTTACCTTATGATGCGAAGATTTACATCAATATCGTAAACACACCTACACCTTTTATTCAAAATATTGATTGTTTCAACTTATCTAAAAAAATCTGCTCAAGATTTACCACCTGATATATTATATTACAAGTAAATATATTAATAAGTTAATTAAAACTTTTTTTTCACCCTTATACAAGCAATGAAAACATAAAAATAAAATAAGATATAAACGAAAACACTCCAGGAACAACACCAGAACCGAAAATATGACTCCCAATCTGCTTTTTGAATTTATTACTTGTGGTCTTAATTACCTAGTTCACATGGAGAGATTGGTAGCATGGCATCTATACCTCTAGGTGAGATGACACTTATGGTATATTTATTTTTTTATTTATTTATACACACATAAACAGCTTAAAGCTTTTAAAAGAATAAAAAATCAAATAAGTACATGGTATAAAAATAAAAAAAGTAATTAAAAATATACAACATGTAAGAAAGTATCAACACAGTATTAAATAAACAATAAGCATGAATACAATAAACCAATAAAATATATCAACCGAGTACCGCCTGATTTGATTATTTATTTATTTATTTCAAACTTAAAGTGGCAGCTGATATTACATAATAAACACAACAATAAATATTGGACAAAATAAAATCCGATCACAACTTAAGTTTATATAATACAGAATGACAGTAAAAAAGCAAGTAATGTAAAGCAATAATTGATATTCAAGATAAAAGATAATTAAATTAATCTATATTTTTTTAAAAAGGTATATGTTTAAGAATATAAAAGAAAGAAAAAAAATCAATGATATTACTTCAATTGCAGGTGAGCATTTTTAGGATTAGGGGGAGGGAAAAGGAAGGGGATGGATTATGTTCAAAGATTTGAGTAATATTTACGATGATGTGTCATACATTATAATAGATTTTGATATTTAAGTTATAAAGTGTATATTATATTTCATTCTATTCTATAGTTGCATTGAGTTGTGCGCACAATACTGTATTATTGTTGAAAGATGTGTTGTATGATTCGTAAATTCTATTAAAAACAATGTTTCTGCCATAGTTTGTTTTAAAAGTGTCAACGTGGAAAAGCGTGTTTGTTCTAGTTTGTTTTTGTGGTATTCGCAGTTTAATTGTGGATGTCATATAATGAGAGTCAATGTTGTTATGTAGTATGTCATATAATAGTCTCATGTCTGTTAAAGTTCGTCTTGTCTTCAGAGTAAGCATATTATGGTTGGCTGCGGAATCTGTATTTCTAATTGTCAAAATAAACACGGGCCCTGTAATTCAGATGTTTGCAAAGCCGATTTTGAACTCGTTCTAGTCTTGAGATGTGCGTTAAGTAATGAGGAGACCAAATTGCAGATGCGAATTCTAGAATGCTCCTCACGTACATACGCGTAATAAACAATTTTGACTGAGGATGAATTTTCAAATGGTTTATATGTTCGCATTGTAAATCCTAACATTTTGTTGGCTTTGTCGATAATTGTATTGATGTGATGATCTAATACCATTTCATGATCTAAGATGACTCCCAGGTCGCGGATTTTGTCAGTTTTTTTGATGGTCTCGTTTTGTATTTTGTAATCGTATTTTATGGGTACCTACTTTGTTCCGAGTGAAAGAAATACTTTGGCACTTGGTAATGTTGATATCCAGTTTATTATGTATTTAATCTGTCAAGGTCCGATTGTAGCATTAGGCAGTCTCGTTCATTAGTTATTTCGTTAAAAAAAAATCACGTCGTCAGCGTAGAGTAGGTAGTTCGAGTCATGGAAACATTTACGTATATCGTATATATACATATTAAATAATAATGGACCGAGATGAGAACCTTGTGGAACTCCTGACAAAACTTTAATAAATTGCGACTTATATCCTCCTATCACAACTGCTTGTTGACGGTTTTCAACATACGACGTGAACTAACGTTACGAATCACCGTGTAGGTATACCGAGGTGGCGTATTTTCCTCAGTAATATTGTATGTATAATTCTGTCAAAAGCCTTTGAGTAATCGGTGTATATCGCATCGACCTGAATTCTATTATCCATTTTTGTATAAATAAAGTTGGAGAATTCTGATAAGTAAGATGTGACTGATCGCTTTCTCATAAAGCCGTGCTATGTTTCGGGGATATGTTTGGAAATGATTGGCTAGATTTGACCATAAACAATTAATTCGAACATTTTGTTGTATATTGGAAGGATGGAAATGGGTCTATAATTGCGGACAACATTTTGAGCTCCATGTTTATAAATTGTAATCAAATTAGCTAATTTCCATGCACTACGCGATCGACAGTATGAGTTTGGTACGTAAAAATTCGGCGGGATTTGCGGGATTTTGTACTATTCCATGTAACAATTTAAAGAAATGTCTACAATGATACTCCTTGCGCCTTTTTTCCAACGTTGTGAACCCCATACAACCCATGACAAATAATGAGGGGTAAAGGTATGGATAGTAACCACATTCGACTCGGTACAAGTGTCGCAAAAAACGCTTTTGAACTTTTTCAATTTGCAGTACATAAGTATGTAATTTCATTTGGACTCCAAATAAGGGAACCTGATTCTAGAATAGAGCTCCCAAGTGATTCGTATAATATACGCAAGGTATTACCATTTTTGAAATGTGCTGCATTTCTCATTACGAAACCAAGTACCTTGAAAGTTCTGTCCGTGGTTTCCGTGATGTGTTTTTGAAATGAAAGATCTGCCGTAAATACAATGCCCAAATCTTAAATTTCTTCTATTTGACACAACGGCATTCCTCCCATATTATATGAGTATTTAAGCGGTTCGCGAGATCTTGTATAAGTCATCATGTTACACTTTTGTATACTGAATAAAAGATTATTCTTTAAGGACCATGAATAGATGGCATCTATGTCGCATTGCAGCAGTATTGCATCATTTTCTTATTCTATCTCACGAAATACCTTCAAGTCATCGGCGTAAAGTAAGTAGTGAGAATTTTTAATGACTTTTCCGATGTCATTAATAAAAGTGGCCCCAAATTAGATCCCTGTGGCAGACCTGAAAGCGAAAGACACCTATACATCGGATTTGAAGCCTCTATAAAATACATATTGACAGCGGCCTTGTAGATAATCTGCTAAATATGCCACAAAGTTTGTCGATAGTCCAAATTCGTCCAACTTAGCCAACAGAATACTGTGATCAACTCTATCGAACGCATTTTCGAAGTCATTGTAGTTTACGTCTACTTGAACCCGTCTGTCTAGGTGTTTTGTAACAAAAGTTAGAAAACTCATAAGATTTGTGTTCGTTGATCTGGCTGGTCGAAAACCATGTTGCTCGTCTACTATTTGGTGTCCACAACTATCCCAAATCTTCTTATGAATAATCATTTCCAGCAGTTTTGCGGGAGAAGACAAGATTGTTATGGTCCTACAATTAGAAATTTCGAACACATCCCCTTTTTTATGAATCGGTGTTACCTATGTCATTTTCCAGGGCTTTGGAAATTGCCCAGTTGTTAGAGAAAGATCAAAAATGTACCTACTTCAAAACACCAACCAAGTTCATTCCGATTTCCTTAAATAGAAACGATGGTATCAAATCCGGGCCAGATGAGGACTTTGGGTTAAGTTTTCTTAAACTGTATTTAATATCTTGGTCGGTTACACTATCAATATCACACAAAGTACTACCTAGAGTGTTCTGCATCCGAAAAGTGCTTAGTTGACTAAAAACTGAAGAGAAGAAATTTGCAAAACCGTTGGCTATGTCTTGTGGCTTAGTATAAACTATTTCCTGTGAATTTAAACACACCGGCAATTGATTTATACCCCTTTTACTCTTGACAAAATTCCAGAATCGCTTGGGATTGTTCCTAATATTTTCTTCAATTAATTCAATATACCGCAAATAACAATCGCGAATTCCCTTCTTTACAGATTTTCTAAGTTCGCTAAACTTGTCGTAAGCATAAGATGATTGGGTTTGTTTCCAGAATTTGTGATACATTATTATTATACTTTATATAATAATTATTATGTACCTACTATCGTAGTACGTTATTATACTACGATAGTACATAATAATTATTATACTTAATATACAGGATGTACCTACCTATGGTACATTACAATAACCTGTCAATGTTTCGCTAATATACATTACACATTGTACCTACCTAATACAGTAAAACAATTTTATAATTAGGGGCTACATAACTATTAGTGAATATACACACATAAATATAGACATGTATCTACCTATGTGTATTTGTTTTATTCATTCTTTATAAAGGCAGAGTTCCCAAGTAATAAATTATTATAATAATTTTATTCCAACTTTTCCTCTTCTGATCTTCTTGCGTGATATGCATTCGCAAAATCTTTATTCACTTATGTACCTACGTAGTCAACAAAATAATCTACTGGTGAGAAGATTACACATGCGTCTACATTATAATATATGTAGGTATATTGTATAAGATGCAGCTGGTCTGCTGGCTACCCTCACTCACTCACTCACTAGTCAGCCATCTCTCCACTGCTGGATGTAGGCCTCTTCCAAACTTTTCCAAACGTCTCGATCCTGTGCCCGCTGCATCCAATTTCGTCCAGCGATTGGAGTTATATCGTCAATCCATCTCTTTTGCGGTCTTCCGATGCTTCTTTTACTACTCCATGGTCGCCATTTAAGAATCTTGGGGGTCCATCTACCATCGTCACGTCTTGCTACATGTCCCGCCCATTGCCACTTAAGCTTTGCCACACGGTCCATTATGTCTGTAACCTTTGTCAGGTGCCTGATGTCTTCGTTTCTTATTCTGTCTCTCAGACTTATCCCTAACATTCGTCTTTCCATGGATCTTTGTGAACATTTCAGCTTGTTGACACTTGCTACAGTTAGTGACATGGTTTCTAATCCATAAGTTGTCACTGGGAGGACACATGCTTCGTAGACCCTCCTCTTCAAATTTCTTGGGACGTCTTTATCAGTGAGAATATGTTTTAATTTGCCGAATGCTGCCCAGCCTAAGCCTATTAAGCTGGCTACCCTACTAGTGGGATATACCTGGTAGTAGTAGTAGTAGTTTATTGATGGAGTGGTAAGCAGGTAGATACTTAAGAGTTTGGTAAAATTCCAGATACCGGGGTGCTAAATGACAACGGCTCCCGTCTTATAGAATACGCAACACTCCAAGGACTCCTTATTGGAGGAACACTGTTTCCTCACAAGGATATCCACAAATACACATGGACCTCACCTGATGGACGTACCAGAAACCAAAATGACCATCTTTTGGTTAAGGCCCGAGACCGCTCTGATCTACAGGATGTCAGGACATTTCGTGGAGCGGACCTGAAAACGGATCATGAGCTCCTTGTCGGAGCCATGAAGCTAAGGTTCAATAAATTTGCAAGACCAGCTGCACCGCGAGTGTTTGACGTTTGTGGGTTGGGGAATATTCGGTCTCGCATGAAGTATGAGGCTGAGCTGCACCAAGGATTTGAACTCTCTCGGTATCTTTTCGATACTGACTCAGTAGAGTCGGCCTGGGAGGAGTTCCAGAGAGTAGTGAAGGCTGCAGCGGTTGCGTCCATTGGGTTAAAAGAGAGGAACAAACCACCATGGATGTCTATGGAGTCCTGGGGATATATTCAAGATCGCCAAAAAGTCAAGATACTCAGAGATGCTGAAAAGTCCACTACGAAACTGGAGGCCCTAAGAAATTCGTACAGAAGCTAGACCGCCTGGTAAAGCACTCTGTGCGCAAAGACAGACGACGTGATGTCGAAGCCAAAATACAGCTTGACCAAACAGCCGCGGCCAGGAATGACTCGAAGACTCTCTTTGAAATTACTCGCATGTTGGGAGGAAGAGGTCGGAATAAGACTGCTGACTCAATTAATGATAGCAGTGGAAACCTGATCTCTGCCCCTGATTTAGTAAGAGGAAGATGGAGAGAACACTTTGAGTTCATTCTAAACCGACCGGACCCCTCCTCACCTTTTGATGTTGGCAATGAGGATGGCGACCTAGATATCCCACAGGTATCTGGGATAGCCGAAACCCCCCCAACACGTGAGGAGATTGAGACAGCTGTAAAAAGGCTAAAAAACAACAAGGCCCCAGGTGAGGATGGAATCCACGCAGAGCTCCTTAATTATGGCATGAATGCGCTTATCCACCCACTGTACCATCTCTTTAACAGTTATAGTTATAGTTTACCAATTGTCCCTAGGCCTCTGTTATGCAGGCACTTGGACTCGTCATACATACATTCACAAAATTCTTTACAATTTCAAACACAATCAATGAAAGAACAATCAAATTAAAACAAAACATCAAATTACATTATTTTTGTAGTCACGGATGTAAAGAGTCCGGATCCACAACGTCAAATGTTTAAATAAATAATTCAAATTATATAAATGAAAACTTATGAAATACTATTCATTCATCATTTCGTCAATGGAATAAAAGGATTTATCAACCAGATACGATTTCACCCTTCTCCGGAAGATCAATACATCATCGCACTTGATTGTATCTGGAAGCTTGTTGTAAAGTCTTACACTTAGACACAAAAAGCTACGATCCAACTTAGACAGCCTGTGTTCTATTGGTCTGATTTTATGTTTTAATCGCGTATTATAGTTATGAAAGTTTTCATTAAGTGGTGTGTTATCTAAATTTTTCTTTGCATAACATATACATTCATAAATGAAAAGTGATGGCACTGTTAGGATTTCTTGCTCTCTGAATACACTTCTGCAAGATTCCCTATATTTCATGCAGAGAAGAGTTCTAATTGCTCTCTTTTGCAAAACAAAAATTCTTTGTGATTCAGAGGCATTTCCCCAGAACAGTATACCATATGACATTATGCTATGAAAATATGAAAAATACACTAGTCTTGCAGCTTCCACACCGCAGGTCTCTCTTATCTTTTTAATAGCATAAATTGCTGAACAAAGTTTTGGAGCGAGATTTTTAATGTGTGAGCTCCATTGCAACGTTTTGTCGACAGTGACACCTAGAAATTTACATTCATCTTTAATCGCAATATTTCTATCACTCAAAATGGAAGTGACCGGGTCGTCTTGCACTGATCGTTTCAGAGAAAAGCGAATCGCACCAGTTTTCGTCGTATTCAAGATAAGATTGTTGTTGCAAAACCAGCCCTCCACCTTATTTAAAGCATCAATAGTGTTTATTTTTGTGTCATTTTTGTCTTTGCTGTCCTTTATTAATAACGATGTATCATCTGCAAACATAATAATCTTTTCATCTCGAATTAAGGAAAGTGGCAAATCATTTATATATATAAGAAATAATAATGGACCAAGAATTGATCCTTGAGGAACACCATAGTTTATGTTCTTATAAGAAGACTTTATATTATCCAATTCTGTTAGTTGTTTTCTTTCATTAATATATGATTTAAAAAAGTCCCTTTCAATATTTGTGATTCCATAATATTCTAACTTACAAATCAGGATCTCATGGTCAACACAATCAAAGGCCTTCGACAGGTCACAAAAAATACCATATGTGTCATGCTTTTCATCAAGTGATTCTAGTATTGTATGGATTAAACATGCTATTCCATCAGCTGTGCTTTTGTTCTTTTGGAAGCCAAATTGTTGTGGATGGAACAAATTGTTTCGTTCAAAAAAGTGGAGAACCTGGTTAGCAACAATCTTTTCAAACAATTTACTAAGCACAGGAAGTATCGAGATAGGCCTGAAGTTACCTGGATTTTTTTTATCACCATTTTTATGTATGGGTATGACCCTTGCCAGTTTTAATAAATCTGGGAAAATCCCCTGTTTTAATCCCATAAATTTACTATATCAGCAATATTAGAAGCTAGTCCATTAATAATACATTTCAATCATTTTGTTGAGATACCCCATAGATCCACAGAGTCTTTTGCTTTGATTTGCTTACAGGCATTAATAATATCACTATCTGACACCAAATTGAATGAAAAAACATTTTTGCAAGTATTCACATTTTCCAAATAACTTCTAGCCCTCTCCACTGAGGCGCTTAACCCATTCGTAAGAGACATAGATACATTTACAAAATAGTCATTGAAGTAGTCAGCAGTTTGAGCATTATTGTCGCAATCTGACTTGTCACTACTGAATTTATTTTCTTTACCAGTTTCTTGCTTTATAATATTCCAAGTAGTTTTAATAACATTTTCAGATGTTTTTATTTTTTTACTAAGAAATAATCTTTTTGCCTCACCACACATCCTTTTAAATACCTTACTATATCTAGAAACGTGCAGTTTCATCTTTTGTGAATTGTCACGCTCTTTTAATTTATATAAATCAAAAAGTTTTTTTCTTGAAGTTAAAATACCAGGAGTTATCCAAGAACATGATGTCTTATTACTTTTACATTTTACTCTTTTAATTGGTGCATGACTGTTCAAATTCGTCATAACATCTGAAAAAAAAGTCACAAACGCCGCATCCGCGGTTACATTATTTAAATTATATTTATATTCTTTCATAGATTCTAGAAAATCATTTATATTTTGTTCATTGTAAAACCTTTGATATTTGAATTCATCTTTCACCATGCTTTCGCACTTTTTACGATCTATCCTCGCACTAATTAATTGTCCAATGTGATCATAACAAGGTGTGGAATGAGGAGCTCTGCCCGAAAGATTGGAGAAATGGATCCATCGTGACACTTTTCAAGAAGGTAAACCCACTGGAATCCGGAAATTACCGTGGCATCACACTACTTAGTGTGCCCGGTAAAGTTCTCTCACAAATCATATTGAGTCGCATTCAAAAACCAGTGTTGGCATCTCTGAGAAAGCAACAATGCGGGTTTGTACCTGGCAAGTCCTGTTCGGACGCAATTTTTTGTGCCAGATGTGTACTCCAACAGTCGCAAGAGTTCAACTCACCGCTTGCATGTTGCTTCATTGACTACGAAAAAGCTTTTGACAGCCCCCACAGACCAACCATATGGAAAATACTAGCCGCGTATGGCATCCCGCCCAAGGTGGTAACCATGATCAAAGCCCTGCATATGGAATCTGAATGTTCTGTCAGAACATTAAGTGGTCCAACTGACACCTTCAGGATCACCACTGGAGTCCGGCAGGGCTGTGTATTGGCACCTTTTATCTTTGCCATAATTATGGACTACCTGCTCAGAAAATCTATTCTGGGCCCTGGCGGTGTGCCTTTATCACAGCGTGAAAACAGTGAGACGTCTGTGGGAATGCTGCACGATCTTGAATATGCGGATGATCTAGCCCTTTTTGATACATCTGTGGACGGATTACAGTGCAACGCTAATGCTCTTTATGAAAATTCTTTGCGCCTTGGCCTTCGTATCAACGCTGGTAAAACGGAGTACATATGTAATAGTACATGCACGAGTACTCACACCCCACTAATGGTTGGCAATTCCCAAATATCTCAGGTTAGTAAATTCAGTTACCTGGGAGCAACCATAACGCCAGAGGGTGATCTCCGGTCGGAATTACAAATCCGCATAGGAGCAGCTAACGGGGCTTTCAACAACATGAACAAAGTTTGGAAGGCGTCTGGACTCAGCATCAGGACAAAATGTCGCTTGTTCAATGCGTGCATCATCCCAATCCTTCTATATGGCTGCGAGTCTTGGCACTTAACCAAGGCTCAAGAGCGGAAGATACAAAGCTTTGAAAACAAGTGTCTTAGAAGGATTTTGGATGTCAGATGGTATGAACATGTTACAAATGATGCTGTGCGCCGGCGCACCCAGCAGAGACCTGTAATCTCCGTAATACAAGAGAGACGATGGTCCTGGCTGGGACATGTTTTGAGAATGCCCAATGATAGTTGGCCAAAAAGAGCACTGTTCTTCCGTCCGCAGGGGTTCCGTAGGCCCGGGCGTCCCTCTTTCACAATACACCGTTCCTATGAAAACGATATCAGAGCGCAAGGAATTTTTTTTTTTTTTTGGAGGGGGAAATCCGTTTACCTGCCTTGCGGCCTACTCGGGAACTGCGAAGTTGTCTTTCATTCACCGTTTGTCAGCACTCTTGTTCTTCCTCTCATCCTCTTCTTTTTTCATTATGATGCTCTCCGTAAACGAGGATACCATTCTCCATTTCTCCGGAGACTGGCACATAGTGTTTACCAGGTTTGCTGGTGTGATGTTCAGTCCCAGCTCCCGGTTTAATCTATCTCTTTCCATGTGCCATCTCGAGCATATGAATATTGTATGTTCCGCGTCATCGCGCTCGTACCCACAATATATACACTCCTCCGACTGTGACTTCCCAATTCTCTTAAGGTAGGCATAGAACACACCGTGACCGCTAAAGCACTGAGTTAGTCTGAAGGACATCTCACCATGTCTCCTCCCCAGCCAGGCTCGAAGGTCTTTTATTATTTCAAACGTCCATCGCCCATGTGGTGAATTATTCCAGTGGTCTTGCCATTTGTTGATGGTGCGCTCTCTTTCGGCTTTTTTGTGATCGGGAGTCGCCGTTTCCCTCAGTGCATATAGCCTCTCTCTTTCCTCTGCTAGGAGCGTCGCCGGAACTAGTGATGCCAGGACCAAAGCTGCATCGGATGACACGGTTCGATAGGCGCTACAGACTCTCAGTGCCATTGTTTTCTGAGTTCTTAATATCAAAGTTTTACTTTCATTCATCTTTGCAGCCTCGGCCCAAATTGGAGCGGCATACAAGATAATTGACTCCGTGGCCTTTGCCAAGATCTTTCTCTTACCAGGTCCTGCTCCCCTTGTGTTGGGAAACAACGTACTCAAGGCTCTGGTCGTTTTTTGGGCTTTTTCACAGACTTTTCTTACATGTTGTTTCAATTGCAGTTTCTTGTCTATGACCACACCAAGGTAAGTCACTTTATTTGTCGGTCTTATTTCTATCCCCCCAAATTGGAAGGCAATTTCTGACATTCCCCTTTTGTTGCTGAAAATCATTGTTTCTGTTTTTTCTGGCGCTACTTGTAGTTTATTTTCATCCATCCATATTTTCACCGAGTGCAGCACTCTGTTGGCTTTTGCCACGATTTCTCTTTTGTTATTTGCTGTGATTGATATGGCCAGATCGTCCGCGTAGCATATCATCTCAACCCCATTTGAGGCGTCCAACTCCATCACGTCATCATAAAGGATATTCCAGAGAGTCGGTCCCAGCACCGATCCTTGGGGGACTCCACCGGATACCTCCAGGCTACTTTTTTTCTCAAGGGTTACCCTTCTCTTTGTGAGGTAGTCTATTATTATATTTATTAAGTATGGACTTAATTGTCTCTTTATGAGTTTTTTAATAATGATTTCCCAATCTGCTGTATTAAAAGCATTTTTCACATCAACCAATACAATACAGTTTATTTTTCGTTCGGATTTTGCTTTTTTTGCTAACATGATTACTCTCTCGATGGCATGTACTGTTGTTTTCCCTTGCCTGAAACCGTATTGGCCTTTATTAAATCCACCTTTTTTGTTTATTTCATCTATTAGTCTTTTATTTATAATAGTTTCAAAGGCCTTTGCTATAACGTCAATAAGGCATATTGGACGGTATTTAATTGGGTCTCCTGGTGATTTTTTGGGCTTTTCTATTAATATTAGTTTGGCGCACTTCCACCTTTCGGGGAAGTTCCCCTCCACTAACAGATTTGTAATTAGTGTTCTGAAGTATTCTATGTTTTCCGTCATTGCGGCCTTCACTACCTCTGGGGGGATCGCATCAGGTCCTGGGGCTTTTCCGGTTTTTATTCTGTTTATTGAGCATTTGATTTCCTCCTCTGTTACTGTGACATCAGATGAGTTTGTTTGGCTTATTTTGGTTTGGAAACACTCACGGTTGCAGATGAACAGTTCCTCAAAAATCGCTTTCTTATCGGTCAGTGTCAAGTGTGTTCTCGGATTAGCAATTTTTAGCTGGCGCTTTACGATTTCATATGCGTCTCCATATATGTCATTGTCTAATTCTTCGCACAGTCTGTTCCACGATTTTCTTTTCTCGCTGGATATTTTCTTCTTTAATTCGTTTTTTGACTGTTTGTCTAGCTCGCGAAGTTCGATTCTGCGCTCATGAAGACCACATCGTTGGAAAGTTCTTCTCTTTCTCTTGACGTCTTTGATACAGGTTTGTATATCCAGGTTCCACCAATAAGGCATTTGCTTGTTTTCCTCGCATCTGACTCGTGGAGTACTTTCTTTGTAGGCCTTTGACAGGGCTCTTGAACATCCCTTATCATTTATTTCCCCCCCTGTGATCATGTTTTTGAACGATTCGTCAAAAACTTTCCTGTCCGTAATTCCATTAACATATTTATATACTTTCCATCCTTGGGTTGTCGGAATAATTATAGACGTAAAGCTATGATCACTTAAGGTGACTTCGTCTTCCAGGACCGACCACACTGGACGTTTCCTCATAACTTCGTCGCACACTAGGGTAACGTCTATATAAGATACCCCATTGAATCTCACGCAAGTAGGTTTTGCGCCATCGTTTAATATATTTAGATTTAGTGCGTTGGTCCATTCCAATAGGATTTCTCCCTTTCTATTTTTGGAGTATCCTCCCCAGCACGGATGCTTCGCGTTAAAGTCTCCGGTGATTATAGTCCCCTTTTTATTTCTATTCTTATTTAAGTCTCTTTCCACTTCTTTGAGGTGCTCCTCGAAGTCGCAAGGTGCGCACTTATTTGGGGAGAGGTACAAATTGTACATTATGTATTCCTCAGTCTCAACACACACCACGCTGTCGAAACATCGATAGCGGGTAACTTTTAATTTGTTACTATAATTTAATATCATAGCACCACCATCCATGCTAGTATAACAGTCCTTTCCTTTGCATTTTGAGAGGTTTGGCTCACCAAAGGCAATCATGTCGTATCCGTCCCTTGAAGCCACACTGGTCGCCATATCATGCGAACCAATGCTTCTCCCGGCATTTATCTGTAATATTTTAATAGTATGGGGAAATTTTGCGTGTCTTTTTTAGCGCAGTTCTAAACTGCTTACACCTTCCGTCTCCTGCTCGATGCCCCGCTTCGTCCTGTGTTCCTGTGCACTCTTTGGCCATGTGTCCCGTTTCAGTACAATTTCTACAGGACTTTGATCTGTCCTCACCCTTACACTGTGATGCTTTGTGGTCGTATGCCCAACATCGGAAACAGCGCAGGACCTCTACTCTTTCTTGTATTCTGCACAGACAGAGGCCTTTTCTTATTTTCTTGTTTGTTGGGAGTCTCTTGATGTCTCTTTCGTCCAATTTTATTGACACTGCTTGACCCCCTCCCCAGATTGGCCTTAGAGGTCCAATTGACATCTGTTCGGGGAATACTAGCGAGCATTCTCTTATTAAAGACTCTTTGATGTCGTCAATGTTCGTAATTCCATCCATACCGGATATGTGTACAGTTTTGTTCTTAGTTTTTATTACTTTTACTTTTCTGTCTGTCATAATGCTTCTAACTTGATAAGATACATCTTGGGCGTCTTTACTTGTCTTCAGGATAATTGATCCCTCTCTGGTCTCTCTGATGCTGTTTATCTTATTTCTTTCAACCTCTCCTAAGCCCGTCTTCAGCTTACGGAGTGTGTCTGCATATGATACGTCATTTTTTTCAATTATGATTGTGTCCTCTTGCATCATATTTTTCCTTTTTGGGTTTCTTCTTGGTAGAGATTCATTGTAAGGCATTTCTTTCAGTATTTTGAGATTGACGTGGATCTTCATTCCACTAAAAACGAAGGACACAATTTTTTTAAATTCATTAAAATTAGCCCAGGATGGGGGTACGATTGTTATTTTAGTTTCTTTTCCATCCACAGCCTTTTGTACGGTTTGGCACAACATGAACACGTTTTCTAGTTCCTTTTCCTTTGTATCCTCGCAATATAAAGCATGTATTGTCTTTGTTTTTTCTGTAGAGCCAAACTTTATGGTAATTTCGATCTTTTTGGTTTTTCCTCCTTTGATTTTTATACATTCTCCTTCAATGAGCTCTGGATATCTATCCAGAACTTTGTTGGTTGTCACACAGTTTGTAGCTTCTACATTTTCCTCCAAAAAGTAAAATATATTCTCCGTCACATTTACCAAAACGTCTCCTTTTACAACATTTACATTAGCAAAGCTTTCCTTTGTCCATTTTTTCCCAACAATTGAATTGAAGGTGGAGAAAGTTTTTTCTTCAATCTTGCTAATATCAAGATCTTTCTCGTCGAGGTGTTTTTTCCCTCCTGAGTGTAATTCATCTCTCAATCTCTTCACTTCTTCGTTTAATGAGCTCATCTTATTATCTTGTATCTTCCTTAATACTTCAAAATTATCCTGAAGAGCAGCCAGTTTTTTAGAGTCTGCTTCTACTTGGCGAATCACCTGGGAGTATAGCTCGGATATCTCCGTTGTAAGTGACTTGATTTCTCTGTGAACGTTTCTGTTCACCGCAACGAAAGATACCAGTTTTTCTATTTTCTGTTTCAGGTTTATAGTGTCTGTAACATTGGAAGCAATAGTCTCATTCTCCATAGTCACCCTCTTTTGGTCCAAAGGAAGTGAATCCGGTGCGATTGTTTCTTCAGTGCACTGAGTCTCCCGGATGTGACACGGTGATTCAGGCGGTGTACGGCAAACTGAACCCTTTCTTTTAAATGGTCTTCAATGTTCCTACATTCTAGGTTCTCCTTCTTGGCGTAATCATATCGAGATTTGCCCCCCCCCAGAATCCAAGGGGCAGCCCGAAACATGTTCGGGGAGGGATTCTCCGTCGCATCCAGCGACGGTACCCTCCTGGGGTAGTCCGTGGTTTGATTTCGACATTTTCATACTCCAAAAAAATTTGCTGATCCACAGCTTCGCCTTTTGTTTTCGAGGATCGGTCCCCTAGGGTGCATCTTACAAGACTAAAGGCACACCCATGCCTCCTTTTCTGTCAGGGATAGGTCCCTTAGGGCGCGTCTGACATGCATGTAGACTTACAGGCAAGCCCATGCCTAGGATTTTTGGTTCGCCCCGAGTATTTTATTTCCTCGGTACCACACATATCTGTGAGGCATTCCTCTATCCACCACCGGAGGAGGCGCCCGATGGGGGATCCCGTACCCCGCACGGGAGAATGGAGGAGGCTGGTTTCTGCCCTGTGCTCCCGAGAGGATTGTTGAGGGCGATGATGATGATGATGATGAAAATTCCAGATATGGTGGACACATCATAATTAAATTTATGATTTTTTTAACTTTTTTCACGAAGTTATAAAGTTTTTCACCTAAGAAATGATATGATAATGAAATAATTGTCAATAAATGAAGGGCTTGGGGCATTAACACTGTATGCCACCTGATCCTTATTTTGAGATATTTGAGTTTGAAGTTTATTTTAAATCCTCAAATCATACAAAAAGACGAATTTAAATATTATACGTCCATTAATTTCCATAATTACATATACTTACTAATCTCATTTATAGAAATTGAAAAAAATAATTAAAAAGGTCATATTTTGAGAAAACTGTGGCTTACAGTGTTATTGCTGCTAAAATTTTGGTAAAAAAATAGTTCATCTAAATTTATTGCAGCAACAACACTGTAAGCCACATAAATTAATATATTTTTTCTTTAGGTAAATTGTTTTTTAATAAGATACATAATAAATTAGTAGATCTAGAACGACTTGTAAGTGTTAATGTGGCTTCTCAGTGCCCCAAAGTACGTAAATATGAGGAAAAAATATTTGCCATAAGTACGTGTGTACTCATATTGCTGTCTAAATATACATCAGCAGGATTACAGAAGTAGTAGAGAGTAGTTGAGACTCAGAAGGTAACATTCTCGTGTTAAATGATAATATTGATGTTGAACATTTGTTATTAATGCTTAAATTGTTTTACTTCTCTAACAAATTATCGAAAAAAATGAATAGTAAAATATCACATATTTTGTAGCAGAACAACACTGTAAGCCACAATCAAAAATTAATTACCATTTCCGACGAAGATTTGATAGATTTTGAAAAGTTTGGTTTGCAAACATAATTTTCATTATTTTGAGAATCGGATCCAGTAAAGTAATTTCCTCTAGAGTCTGTTAAATCTTAAAGAAACGAAATTAAATGCTTGCGCTCGTGAGATTCAAGTTCGGCCATTTTAATTTGTATGTGGCTTACAGTGTTTTAATGCCAAAATAATTACAATATAGCCACCAACGAAAAACACAATTTTTGAATAACGTTGTCAATATTTAAAATATTTTCCCAGGATTTTGTCATACTATAGAAGCCACTATTTTGTGATGTTTTACATCAAAAACTCATTTTTTTAGGTTTTGTGGCTTACATTGTTAATGCCCCAAGCCCTTCAAATATGTTGTTGCATAAAATAACACCAGACTTACTCTAACGTAACCTTCAATTCCTACTAATTAGTCTTAATCAAACTTAAAAATTTAAGTAGGTACCTTCTCGTGTCTTTTCAAACGCGTACGAAAAATGAAGATTATTATTTTTGTGATAAACGAAACACAATAATGATTAATTTATTTATTGTCGTCGAAGAGCAAACATTGTGAAAGTTCGTCATATAATTTATTATTTAGTTTGATTAAATTTAAACACTGTGTCTTTCACTAAAAGTACCTATTATTTATTTTCAAAAGTTTTTCGGACTACGTCCATCCTCAGTGAAAAAAATACTTAGAAAAACTTTTTTTCCCTTCCCCTTCCTATAATAAATTATTTTTTACCTGTTGTATCTATTGAAGTAAATTAGTAAAAAAAAAAATTATATACCTTCCTACACTGTTAGGTAAATAGTTACACTCAACTAGATATTTTCATTTCAATATAGGTACATAATATATTGCAAATGCCGTATATTGATTGAAATAAATAAATAAAAAAATAATATGTATTTCGCAAGGTATTCTCGTAGTATAACAACTTATCGCTTGTAGAATATAATTACCTATGTAGGTATGATTTTTACAGCTCAGCATTTCTTATAAGGAACAGTAATTTGTTCGACTTTGTATGTTGCGCTGACTGTAATGAGATGAAGTCGTGTGGAACATGCGGAGCTAACAGACTACAGACAGACTTATCTCATGTATCATTTCTGGACTAGAGTTACAATTCGGAATATTAATTGAAGATCTTGGGTCTAGTATTGGGAAGGGTGGGCAAGAGATACTTACGTTAAGTAAAAGGGTGCACCTATAAATCTCTTCCATATTTATTTCCTAACTTTACTTCGTTTCACCTCGCCTATATATTTTCACCTTTAAATTTCCCAAACAATATTCTTCATTCCCCGCTCATTATTAGATAGGTAGGTACGTATTCATTCTATCATCTCCTCTCCCGACTCCCCATCCATCCGGAGCCCCCGCGTAGTTTTCTTACATTATTATTAACAACCCATTAACCCGAGGAGTCATCCACTTCTCCCTGACGGCTCGGCCTCCTTTTTGATTGGCTGCTTCAATATAACAATCAGCCTAGTTTTATAATAAATTTATATTTTCACATAAAATTAGAGATCTATTTTAATTTTCCTAGCAAACGACAATTCATATGATAAATTTATCAAATATTCCAGTTCCTTAATTGTTCTCAATGAATTTTCATCAAAGCTTATAAAAGTTAATGATAAGTACTAGTACTTACATAAATTACGTATCTACGAGTATATATTATAGATATCTATTGATTATAATATTGTACTTACCCTTATAACACATTTTAATTAATAGAACACTAATCTTATCACCGCGCTGAAGGCTGTTGCTTTCAACAAATTAATATTTTGTGTACCTTTCTACATTGTAAATAATATTTATGTAAAGGTAGGTATTTAAATACTGAATCAAAGTATAAAATTATATTAATTTCTCTTCTGCGGGTGAAACAGAATAAATCATTACCTATGTACCTTCGTAAGTAACAAGATTAGTAGGCACATTATAATATCCTTTACCTTCTAAAAATACTTATTCAGGTATAAAATATTTTATCTTAAAAGATTCGTTTTGAATAACGCCCACCTGTAATATAATGTCTCAATTGTCTAAAAAATAACATAAAAGCAGATAAGTAAGGACTAAAAGGATCTGAAGTAGATAATAATGAAGTTTATTTATAAATTAACTCACTCGGTTAATTGAACTATTGAGCAGGTATATTCACCATATTGTTATAAATAACTTAATATTTAAATCATATTAATACAATTAAGAGGATGGCACATTGTGCCTTAGCGATTTATTATTTATTTGTTTATAAAACAATGAATTGATGACGTGAGCCTTAAAGCATAATAAAATATAGTAATGCACAAATCAATACACACATACATATAACGTAAAAATACTGTTGTAATAATGGTTTTATTGTATTTATATTTTGACTAGCTTAAATACCCGGCGTTGCACAAGGTTCAAATATATTAAAATAAAATAAAAAAACAGTAAGTAGGTATGTATAAATAAAAAATATTTTATGTAGGCAGCAATAATTTTTGTATCAACTATATACAGTGTTCTACAATTCAAATAATCTCAGTTATACAATTCAATGTACAGAGGGCGAGTTTATCGCTAAAATGCGATGTCTTCCAACTATACTAATACTTCTTCTTCTTCTATCAGTGCCGTATCAGGTCCCCCCGACGTTGGCGATCACTCTGGAGAATGCCTCTCTGTCTCGTCAAAAACACCACGCCACCGCTAACGCGTGATCGGTTTGCGTGTATTTTTGGCCAATAGTCACTTCGTGCGTCGTATGATCAAGATCAAAAATAGGACTGTCAGATACCCCAGTCTGCAGATTTTGTTCAGAGGATAATGAGACACCTATCCACATCCTCTGTAACTGTGACGCACTCGCTCGCAATCGAAGTCACATCCTCGGAGGACCACTGCTGGACTCGGAGAAAGTGAGGCTTCTCACACCAAGACAAATCGTGAGCTATATGACCCATGTAGGTCTTGAGAGTGAGATATGACACAGAAGGATGTCACAATAGATCTACTATGGTCGCAGTGACACAAGGGATACAAGGTCCCATAACCTTCAAAAAGAAAAAAAACAAAAATGATCAAGATCAAGACTACATTAAGATCGTGTTTAGTTTTGTCAAGAGTAACCCTGCAGTTCTCCCATCCTTGTTATTCCAGTCCATTGCCGTATATTCCGCAGCCATGACATCTGCCTCCTTCCCACTCCACGACGTCCCTCAATCTTGCCTTCTATAATCAACTGCAGGAGTCGATATTTATCGCCTCGCAGGATGTGGATGTTACTAAATACTACCACACTTAACAATCTGTCGGTGTTTATTTAGGTTGTACAGTTTCAGCATTTAAATGAATTAACTATTTACTGTACGTACACACCTAATTCATAAAATAATATTTTTTTCAATTTATGTTTTAACATAAACGCAAAGAATAGTTTGGTAACCAAAGTTACTGTAGATTATGTAAATGCAGATTAACAAACCTATTTAATACACCAACCTACCTAAATAAAATTAATGTGACACGTAACGTTCCATTTTCTCTGCGTTTGTACTCTACTTGAAATACGGTCTGAGGGTACAATATATAGTATAATGTGTAGTAGGTAGGTATAGTGGATAATAATATATATATATATATTGTACATACTTATAATGTATTGAATTGTCCTCTAGCAATTAAGTGAAGGTGGTAGTGGTGGTTACCCCCCCCCCATCCCCTCCCCTTTTCCTCGTCTGACATTGCTCTCAGAAACAAGATTAGCGGTGTGTCGTGAAAAGGGACAATAAAGCTGCGGGCTCACTTGCTGGGGCCGGATGACCCACTGAGGAAGAAATCAAACTAACTACATAAAGTATTGTGTAGGTACCTACCTACTAACATTTACGGAAATACATATATTACGATATTATAATATCTACATACCTATAGGTGTATGAATCTACATAGCATGTCACGTGATATTTTTTCAATTACCTGATGGTGATAGGTTGTTGTGGTGAGAAGGCACATAGGTACCTACTTTACAAATAACTGATATAAGCTAGTAGCTCCTATTAGTGATTGGTAATCACCCTCTGGTGTTATGGTTGTTCCCAGGTACTTGAAAGAGCACTATTCTTGTGTCTGCAAGGGTTCCAACGACCCGGGCGTCCCTCTTTTCTAGTGTACCGTTCTTAAAACAACGACATCAGAGCGCTGTAAATGCGTGGGAAGAGATTACGCAATGGGCGCAGAGTCGCTCTGAACGGAGGAGGCTGGTTTCGACCCTGTGCTCTCGAGAGGAGCGTTGAGTGTTGATGTATATAAATGAACACATCGTAACAAACTACATAAGATACTAAAATTTAAGAGCAAACTGAAGGCATCGCTCTTCCAATAGAGCTTCCAGCGCCCATCAGATGAATATTCCATGAAACAACGCCGAAGGAATCATCATCATCATATAAAAGAGTTTTTCTTTCAGGATATTATTAACATAACATAACATACATAGACAATTCACACAGATCGAGCTAGTCCCAAACTCAGATGAATCTTGTATCATGGGTACTAACGCGACGATACACATATATACAATGCACTGCTTACATATACGTGTAACACCAATGAGTAGATAAATTGAAAAAAACACAGTAGGTATGCAGTTAACTTCCAAATAACTTTTATTAACTTCGCGAACTAGTATTCGAAGACTCTCGACTCCATCATCAGGCGATTAGTAAATCACTTTTTACTTATAGCCTGATGATGGAGTCGAGAGTCTCCGAATACTAGTACGCGAAGTTAATAAAAGTCATTTGGAAGTTAACTGCATACTGTGTTTTTTTTTCAATTATCTTGAAATGGTCTTCCAACAAGTGCCTTTGGTCAATAACATCAAGATTTTATTAATAAATACTCGTAATATGTACCTACTGCCTACTTGATGTAAAAATTTATTATTATGTTTCTATTACATTTTCTTTCCGTTGTCTTTCTCTATGGACATCTGATTACATTATTTTCTTTTCTTCCATTAATAAGTTGGTTTGTCATTGTTAACCTCTATGGAGTAAAAAATATACTCGTACCTGCCCACTAAGGCACTAAGGTAGATGTAATATTATGCGCATAGTATTTTGTTTTTTAATTGCATTGTATACTTGTTGTTGATTATTGTATTATTGTACTAAACATATATGTATTGTCTGTAGTGTTCCGTTGACCAAAATAAATAAAATAAAATAAATAGGTACCTACTAATTAACTATAAGGTGGCATTATCTTTTCTAAACCCTATAATCTTAATATCTTTTGTCACGTGTTGAATTTAGGTTTATATTATTTTTATTAATGTGAAGGAATACATATAAGTACCTACCTACATATTCTAAGTAGGTACATTTTTATGCATGTCTACACATATTATGTAGGTGCATATTAAGAGAAGGTAGGTAGGTACCTACCTTCTAGAAGTGGCGGTACCAGATTTTTCATATTGCTCATGAGTAATATGAAAAATCTGTTATTATTTCACTCCCAAACGAGTAGATGTCCTTGAGGATAATAAATTATAATATATAAATAAATATATTATGTGGATAAGTATTTTTTTTTCAAGATACTCATTGAGTAAGTAGGTACCTACCTTTGATTGTCAATCAAGAAATTAGAATCAGTAATTTTCCGATTTGGAACCAGGAATTTCGACCTATTGTCAGCAATGACGATTATTCAACATGGCAAAAATGCTGAAGCACAATACAATCCTGATACCGACACTTATGTATGCAAGCGAAACGTAGACATGGTTGCATGAAGAGGGAAGAAAGTGGAATAATTAATGCTGTGTAGATGAGATCGCTGAGGAGAATGGTTAGTAAAACGTTGCGTTGGATCAAATTATCTTAAAACTAAAATTGATTGATAAATAATAATTTCTGTATTCCTACTCGTGTGATTTTGGATATTCGCGAATGCGAATATTTGTTGCCGACATTCGCGAATGCGAATGCGAATATTGACTCGCTTAAATTTCTACAATTGCTCAAACATTAAAATTTCTACCCTCCCCCCGTCCCTCGTCGCCGAATTTTCAAAATGTTATAGAAAAAGAATATTTTCTTGCAGTACCTTTTTCTACAATGTACCGAGTA